>JANTCA010001652.1:0-11858 GCA_024741275.1 Chironex yamaguchii | reverse complement strand
TGCCCATCTTATTTTCGTTAGTTCTGCTGAACTAAAAGTATAGTTTTCTTTACTTGGATTTGTTGGCCTTCGCAACATTCTATAAATTTTTGAGTTTTATCAATACCCACTCGGTAAAACGACTGTAGGAAAATTATATCAAACATGCAACAAGTACTGTTTTTTCCTATCTGAGAGAGTTCGAAATTTTAATGCTTCTGTCTAAAAGACAATAAAACAGACTTATAAATGTTGCAGGAATTGAGAGCCCACATACACCACAATCTATACCTCACCTACCACTGCACCAATGCAATGGACCTTATCACATTGTAACAAACAGTTTAACATCAAGTAAGCGTGAGTTTTGTAATCATGCAAAATTATCTCCCACAATTGTGCTAACCGAGGTTATTTTATCTGTGACATGAGATACTTTTGCTACAATAGTTTACTTTAAGGCAAATCCTGGAATTAGCCCCCTGGAGCTTATTCGAGGGGGGTTTATGAAAGATCATTTCAGGCAGTGGGGCCCTTTAGTTCCATGCACCCGCATTGTTGTTGTTGCTGCATCTAGTGGGTTTGAAACATAAACATTTTCTTCCACACTTTTCACGTGATCAAACAAAGATTGAAATATGTCGTTTATAGCTTACCACGTGTTCAAAGAAAAGCCCATTTTGAGCTGAAGGATTTTTCATTTGCCATTTTTTTAGGTAAACAAGATTGATTGGATAGAAGTGTATCAATGCTACATACCTTTAGCGTAGACACATTTAGCAAAAAATCGTCCATATTCCGCATTGAGCAATCAACTATCAATAATATGGCAATCACTAAAATTGTGCATTATCTGTACTTTGTAGTACGTTGACATCTACAACTTCTATAAGAATAATCTCTGTGGGATAATATCTTTGTTTCTAAAGGTTGCATTGTCTTGGAGTGATTTCCTAATTTTTTTAGAAAATGTTTAGTGCTGAGTCTTGCCCCATGTCAAAAATATCGATGTCCTTGACACTTTTAATGAGCTCAAAGACGATTTGCAAAGAAACCTCGCGCATGTTGCAGTAAGCACTTAAGGCATACAGTATTGATTAAACAGGTATTGATGCTCAGAGTTACATCTCAATTCTACAGCTGATACAGGGCACGTTTCCTTGTCTTCAGAAAAATTTGGCCGCTGGATGCTTGGTTTGAACATAGACCACAGAATGTGACCTGGTTACTACTTACTACCACAAAATTCGGATGATAAATACTTTTCTTTATTTAGAACACTCAGATTCAGTGCTTAACCCAATTCCGTGAGAGCAGACGAATACATAGGGTGAAAACTTAGCATTAGAATGAGCACAAGTGAAGCAAAGATTAGTATTACTGCAGTTATTAAAACTATTCAAATTATTCCATCTTGAAAATTTATTTACACCAAAAGCAAACTAAGTTCTATATGGAAAATCCAAACGAACACGGAGACAAGCAGACAATATCAACTTTTGCAAACAAGTGATAAGGCTCGTACGAGCACGACTGAAATCCCACATAAGAACGTGTCTTAGCATGATTCACATCGTTGAAAACATGCATTCATGATTTCTCAGCGAGATATTCTCGTATCTCACTGTTCGAATGACTGAACAGAACTGGAAGGAGAAGAAGGAGCCGTCCTGTGCAGGAATACCGTGGATGATGTTGCGAGAGAACCATTATTGAGATGTTTTGAATGTAGGTAGGTAGGCAGGCAGTGTGTATGTTGTGACAAGATCGAATAAATGTGGCAAGCTAATGCGGAATCTGTGATGTTGTTAAAGGAGACATTTAAGGTGTGTAAAAACTGATTTCATCATAGTAAATGACATGGAATTTATGAGGACTGTATATCCTTTCAATCAATCTATTTCTTATAACTAACTTACTGTACAACTTCCGCTGTTTCTTTGCAATTATAAGAATGCTAGATTTCACGTATTAAGATAACTTCTGTAATAAAAATTCAAATTTCTTCCCCACGCACTAAATTCCATATCATTTACTTTGATGAAATCAATTTTTATAAACCTTAAATGTCTCCTTTAACTACATCACATTATCTTAATATGTGAGATCTAGCATGGTTATAATTGCAAATAAACAGCGGAAGTTAGTTGTAGGAAATGGATTGATTGAAACGATATACAGTCCTCATAAATTCGAAGACTTTTTATATTTGGAAGAAAGATCCTAGCCAACAATCAGCTCTTAACTTGTAGGAAGGGCGTGTGGAGCAAGATTGTGAAGCACGCATGTGGCGCACATTTGTAAAGGATTGTGGTGCAACACGGTACAGAAGAAACTGTCAAGTAAGTTCATGAAGCACAAATGTGGACAAGGACTGTAAAGAACGTGTGTGGGTTAGCAAACAGGTATGAAAATACCTCAATGGCACCTCTATTAGCTGATTATTGTGAACTTTGTGCACTAGTTTTGGCATGCTGAAAAGCGTAAGCCAGTATGATTAGCATCCTTAATATTTAAAGAAACATCGTTATCCCATATGTGTGAACAGAGACGGGAGACAGTGGTATTTCTGATACTACTTTACAAGCAATCTTTTGACAGCTGTGTAAAAAAATGAATCAGAATACATTTTTCACTTCTAGCCCCTCTTTTACTTCCGTGCTTGTACTCACAAATTCGTTTGAGTAACATTCTACAGTATTATCAATCTAGTCTAATTATCCAGAACATACCAGACATTCCTTTTCAACTGAAAAAATAATCGCTCTCTCACTTTAGATCGCACTTTCTTTCCCCTCATAGCTTTTGGAAAGCAAACAATGGAAACGAACATTTGTCAGTGATGTAGACAATTGCTATATTATATAAAAATAAAGCAACATGCCAGATGTAACCTTTAAATTGAAAAGCACAGGGTCAGTCTGCTAAATTATATAAAAATAAAGCAACATGCCAGATGTAATCTTTAAATTGAACAGCACAGGGTCAGTCTGCTAAATTATATAAAAATAAAGCAACATGCCAGATGTAATCTTTAAATTCAATAGCAAAGGGTCAATTTCATTACACTTCAGTTTTCAATTACTTACTGAAGTACAAAAAATCTCTTAAGGTCAAAAACGGATCAGACCGTAAACGCTAGGGAGTTTCAAAACTCATCCCTTGTATTGAGCAAAGGAAGTAGTCTAATAGTCTCTGAGAACATGAAAAAGGCTATTATGAGATCTTTTCTATTAAAAATGGGCATATTTCGGCCAATCAGCAGTCTGTAGAGTTAATAACTCGTTTGCAGAGCTGCTCGCCGTCATTGCGTGTTTGCAGTATCAAGATAGACCAACAAATCGTCCTGATCTTCCTCATGTATTATCAGTTTCTTTTACTTGACTTTCATAAATCTGGAAGATCAAAGGAACCTTAGAGGTATGTCACGGAGAACATGTCTTATCTTCAACACTGTAGTCCACAATATACATTCAGCGGTTACAAAGTCCCTTAATAGCGAGTAGAGAGTACAAGTGAGCTAGATGTAGAACTTCAACAACTAGACTGTGATACACAAATTCCAGTAGTACATCCTCTAAAAAGAAATCTTTTTAAAGCTCGAGATATTTCTCTGAAACTATATTCCATCAAAGCTTAATTACATTCATCTTAAACCAAAGTAAGAAAATTCCTGGACAGCAACTGCTTATATAGGTTTGAGAAGTCCATCTAGAAGCCAGTAGAACTCTCCAGAACAGTACAGAATGCTATAGAACACAGTGGAACATTGTAGTTTTTAGAACAAAATAGCATCAAATGGAACGTTCTAGAAACTTCATGTAAATATGGCATCAGTATTCTTCCTGCAGCACAAGTAAGGTTTGTAGAAGGTTCAAGATATACATAACACGTTCTAGAAGGTTCTAGACGTCAATAACAGAACAGTACAATAAGTACTATTGTCCAATCAAAGTCATCAACAATAGTTTTAAACCATGCTATTGTCAGTACTCCCGTTCAACATCTGCTTAACCAATCACAACTTGTTATTTTATATCTTTGATCATGTTGATCCAACCACATAACATGATCCAACCACATTCACTTCATTTGTCCGTCCGGCAAAGCAGCATGGGAGGAAATATAAAATAAAGACGGGGGCTTACTGGAAACACTCTTTTGCCTCCAGACAGATCACAATGGTACACCGGGACCAAAAAGGCCCTTTTCCAACACAGCTATTTGTTAAAAGAGAGTCCTCAAGTAACAATGGCAATTTAAATTTGTATCTGTGTATTATCATTCTTATTATTACATCAAAAGTTATTCATACGAACTACAAGGATCAAATGGTCGCTAATCATAAAACAAATCAATGCTCGTGAAGTATCTGTGTATAATGAAATAATCTACGTACATAAATCGCATCTGGCCACAAAGATGAAGTAACTATGGTATCTACCTAATTCATCATACCGACTACATGGCAAAGTAAATCACTGCACACAAATTTATAAAATTACATAACAGTACATATTCACAGCTTCAATTTGAACATTAAATAAATCCCATTATTAGCATATCGCAGGTTACGTAATGTCCTTTCTGTTTTATCATGAGCAGAAAGCTTGCGACGTCACCATAAGTTAAACACAGTGGCCCAGGGGAAAAAATGAGTCTACTGCCACTCAATAGAAATGACCAAAAATATTTGAAAGAAAAATACGATGCAGGACGACATAAATGAGTGAGGAAACAGAACAAGGGATGACAGAAAATGAAGTTACGAAACTGAGTATAAAGTAATGGACCTGAAGTGGAGTACGGTAACAAAATTGTAGTGAGGGTCTTGAAAGGGAAAAAAACATGGAGTAACCAAACAGAATATGGAGTAAGGAACCAGAATATGAGCAAGAGACCAGATTGTGGAGTAATGATATTTGGTGTGGAAACCAAAGTGGAGTATGGGGAATAAATATGGAATATGGAAACAGAAGTAGAGTAAGGGAACCGAATATGAATTAGGGGGACCGAATATCGAGTATGGGGACAAATTATGGAGTAAGGGAGCAGAATACGGGTTGGAGGAACAATAGCGTAAGAGCAAAGAATGCTACGCAGATTACAAGGAGAAGAAAGGAATAAGACCGCAACAAGCGAAAGAGAGCGAAATACAACAAAATGAGAAAAGTTACTGCAACGTAATGGAAAACAGAACAACAATAAAAATTGTTTCTTTTATGTCGGTTGCAGCTAATAGATACATCTGCTTGAGCATGTTGGCCATTTTAAAGATGCACGGTATTTAAGGGCTGGCAGCCAGTCACCAAGCTCAGAGATACCCTTTGGTAATGAATTAACAAACTTGGGTATTTATCCTAAAAAAGGCAAGTCAACTCCCTTAATTTTAAGCAATACTAAGAGCTGGCGACCACGCAAAGGAAATGGACCAATTTGATGATGTAGTGCATGAAACATTACTTTTTTCACTTATCAGAATGTTACTTCTTGTAGCAAACGTTAACTAGCACAAAGAAAGCATCTTAATATGCTACGAAATAAAACCTTTCCACAAAAATGCCTTATCCAGTACGACCAAAAGTAAACAGGCTCACTGTAAAGATTTTACCACTCGTGCCACGCTATCCAGAGAAAATCCAACGGTGCACAATTTATGAAACAATAAAATATCCCTATTATCAAAACTTGTCTGCATAATTGGTGTCTAATTGATAATTCAAGAAAATTTCTAAAACTATAAAACGGAGGCGACATCGCGGGCAAACAAATCGAATTAAAACGGAACACAGATTTTCTTTCGAATTTTCTAATGGTTTCAACTAATCAATACCAGCAAAAATATACAACTCGCACCCACATAAGTGGCAATACATATATCAATGGATAGTGAATGTAATACTGTAACGCCCCTTATTACATCCCATTACTTTCTCCACGAAGTATCTCTGATTTTCATGTTAAATTTCACTTTGTATCCCATGCCACATGTTAATTCATTTATCCGCTGGAAGTCTCACTCTTCTGTAAGATAAACGGAATGCAGTTAGAGAAGGGTTTGTCACTTTGTCCTAGAAATTGGAATTGTGGCAACGGAGCATGAAAAGAGAGGGCACGGAGGGGGAGGGCATCGAGGAGGAGGGAATCAAGGGGAAAGAGGAGGGCACCGAAAAAGTGGATGTGACGCGCACTTTTAGACAACTGATGAACGTATCTTTGGGACGCATTTTAGATAATGAATTGAAGTTCACGAAACATGACACATGATATAGTTATTGCATGTGTTTGTTTGTGTGCTTATTTGTTTGTTAGTGTCATCATTCACCTAAAGAATACTTACTTTATGCTTTCCCACTGTCCTTTAAAAAAAACCAAACATACCATGAAAAAGGCATTACCGATATCGCGGTCTTTATGTCCAGTTTGTTCTGGGAAGGTGCTAAAAATCACATATGTAGTGGTTCATTCCATTCCCTTACTTACCACGGACCCCCTAACGAGAAGACTTTACGCAAATTTGCACACCGCACACTCCATCAAGAAAACCACACACAGAATATAAGACCAATTTCCTATACCTTAAGTACACCATGTTGACCTAAGCAAAGACAACAGTTCGTGAGACAGAAGACAAATCTTTCCATTTGTCAATACTCATAGTAGGTTTGGAATGGGATGAATCCCAGATGCTTCTCAGTCACAATGAAACATTCCTTTTCATGTCGTCAGGATGCCTTGTCGTCTGCTTGACTGCTATTGTTAAACACGTTTCACGGTGGTATCAAACACGTATGTGATCTCGGTATGTGTATCTAACCAACATTAAACCCAAGAATTAAAGGCATTGTTAAACATGGTACTTCACACTTGATTTAGATCTGAAATGTAAACCGTACACTTAAAATCTTCAATAAACCATATCTTTCTAGTTAATCAGAAAATGAAGATTCTTTCTTTACAAACAGTCATTTCTTAAAATCACTTACTTCTTCCTCATCAAGGCCATACAGCTCTGCTGCTAACTGGTAGTGTGCAGCACGAAGTCTTCCAAGCTTCGTTCTTTCCTTATCAAGTGCACTTTCCAATTCAAGCATCCGAACCTAACATGAAGATACATTGAAAACTCCAAATTACGCCAATACTAACAAGTGGACAGAAAAATGTGCATTGGTATTCTTCGAAAAACTAAACACTAAAACTAAAATGTGGAAACTATGTAGCGGGCATCCCAAATAAGTAAGGAAGGTTTTGTTTACCAAATAATCCTTCCCATTAAAATAATTCTTTCAGTAGCCATCGAAACTAGAAGAAATTTTACGTCTTTACTTCACATACCATTTGCCATACCACTTGTTATAAACATATCCTGGCATCTTCAACACTATGAACTTCTAGATCAGGTCGAGACATAGTCAAATTTGGGGCTTTGGCGATTTCATGTCTCTCATTCAGCAAAAGAATATCAACATGGTAACCTGCTTATCGATATAAAAATGACAGATAATACGGACATTACCTGGGAGTCCATCTGGAGTCGTTTTGCCTGCGTAAGGGTTAATTTAGTGTAGTCTATATTGGTTTCTAATGAAGAAAAAGAACATTGTAGCAAGAGGTAATAACATTGTAGCAAAAGGTAATGAAATTGTAGCAAGAGGTAATGACATTGTAGCAAAAGGTAATGACATTGTAGCAAGAGGTAATAACATTGTAGTAAAAGGTAATGAAATTGTAGCAAGAGGTAATGACATTGTAGCAAGAGGTAATGACATTGTAGCAAGAGGTAATGGAGTCAAAGATCTCACTCATATTCAACACT
The DNA here is from genome assembly GCA_024741275.1 of Chironex yamaguchii. Taxonomy (NCBI): domain Eukaryota; kingdom Metazoa; phylum Cnidaria; class Cubozoa; order Chirodropida; family Chirodropidae; genus Chironex; species Chironex yamaguchii. Next base: position 4,063 of record JANTCA010001652.1, on the reverse strand, counting down.
TGAAAAAGTGTCATCCTGAAAAAGTAAGACCAAAACCCACGAAACTCACAAGATGATGCAACTTACACACGTTTGACGCTTGTAAGTTTTATTCAAACATTCAACACACACTTCCGGACTTTATTCTTTAATCAAGATTGGATAAGACTTGTAATACTTTGCTTAAATAATTTCACACTTTTTTGTCACGGTAAATTACCCACACTCTATGTATCATGGATGCAATTGAAATACCTCCCCCATTATTAATACCTATCGCCCGCGTCCGTGCGTGTATGTATATGAGCTTGTACTTGCAAAATTTCTACAAACTCTTGTGAGCTCAGGTCAAGACAGTGAAAGACATTTTAGTAGCGAACGTCACAGAAAAAATTGCAAAGTGTTAAATCATATCTATTTTTTGGAGTTAATAATTTCGACTTGCACATAAAATTGCAACTGTACGTTTACAAATCAAATAAAATTGCGATAAAAATTGTTGCAATCAGTAATATATTCTTAGTCACTCGTAAGTAAATTTCTTATCACCAGCATACTTAAGTTGTAAATAGTCTTATGTGAGTTGAGCACTTTGCCGTCAAATGCAATTTAGCCGAGTATAATTCAATTCTAATTAACCTTCATGTTCAACTACGAACTCACAAAACAAGCAGAACAATAAGAAGTATATTTGACAAGCACACTTAGCAACTTGCAAACATAAACAACAACCAGATTTTAAGCTAGAAGCGCTTAGGCAGCGCAAACCGCTGACAAATCAATGGGGCTACGTGGGATTCCCAGATACTCAATATTCAAATGACGTATACTAATAGGCGTCACGGTAACAGGATTGTCCCCATGAGGATTTCTCCACTAGTTCTGGTTTGATGAAGATAACATTACCAAATACATGCTGTAGTAATAGGAGTCCTAGTAATAGGGTCATCAATACGGGAATTTGGTCACTGGTTGTAGTTTTATGCAGATATCATTACCCAAATATTTGAAAGTAATCCAGAATTCTGGATTTCATCCGGACAATTACCGAAAAGAATCGCAATGTCGTAACATTTTTGGGACGACACGTTAACAACTTCTTGAGTTATTTTGTAAACTAACCAACCGACAGACAAACAAACCAACCATGGTGAAAACATGACCTCCCTGGTAGCGGTACCCTTAAAAAGTACTTGTTGTCGTTAAGTGCTGATTGAAAGAGGAAGCCCCTCATAAACCTTTTAATAGCAATAAAAACTATATTCTATCCCATGGTCCTTACTTGCTTCCTCGGTGAGTTCCGCACCACTCTTCACTGATGCAACAACTGTAGCAGTTGCGTTTCCAACTATGAAACAGTGAAACAAAAAATAACTAGTACAGGAAATCCCAGAAATTAATCACTAAAAACATTACAATAACTAATTGGATAAATCATAGAGCTACTAGACCCAGTTAAGTTCTAATCAACGACGCCCTTAGCTTTCATCAGGGTCCCTACCTTAAACCTGACCCCTTTGTTGCCAAGTCAGGTCTGAGCAGTTCGAGCCCGATTACCCACTCGTGTCATCGCAAGTCTGTCAGTTAAAGATTACGTTAACAACCAGCATGTTCTTGCACCTAAGAGGTATGCATTAGCCTACTTATGCAAGTAGCTCAGACGTAGAAAGTCAATTTGTTTGTAGTCGAGTTGCCCTGATTCGAAGCTTAGGTTACCAATGAGTATTATGTCACTTTTCTCCTTTTCATAAGATTACCATTCTGTCTAGATGATTTCAACATTCGCAGCTAGTGAGTACACGGACAGCAAAACGTTAGGTACAGAGCACAATCAATGCGGCTATAATACCTTTGTTAAGAAAACTAATGCTGCTACGCTTACTCATTCTAGTCTGAAAGTCCTGATGAAAAATGGCAACGACAACACTTTCGAGCACTTGTCTCCAGAATAGCTCTAACATAAATCTTCGCGCTTTGCTAACGACACTCACAAAGCATATCGATGCTAACTCGGAGTTATAAACTGAAGATAAATTAATAAAAGGAAAAACACGATGTTAAACAATAATATAGTATTCACATAACTACATTACCCATGTACATGCAAAACACAAACTAGTAATATACATCCACTACGTAGTTGAGAAATTATCAGCACATACCTCCTTTGGAAGCAAACATAACTTTTGATAATCTTTCACTATCTCTAGATGCCTTGACTCTTGACGCGGCAACCTAAAAGACATTGATTAAAAGTAAGAATAAGGAGGGATATCAGACATTATCTTTATCAAACGCTTTTTTAGCAATAAAGGGATCAGTTTTCTCTCTTTACAAAAGAAATAATCTCGTCCACATTCGGTACCAACTCCTTTTATACCCCAGTTTTACCGTTGAACCTGTCTTAATAATGGTTGACAGTTAATGACTTTACAAAGCGAGACGCTTCACAGGGAAACAAAAATCCAGCGCACGTCACTAAGAAAGAGGTGCTTCAGGTGAGATTGGTAACTACGACAAACGATCAGGCAACAGAAGATGGGATAATATTTGCCATATCAACTCGAAGAATGGAAGAAGGGCGATTTGAGACTGTGAGTTAGGAGGAGGGCAGGGCTATCAAACAACGAGTATGAAAGAATGATCAACAGCTTGGCAACCGCCAATTAGGAAGAGATGATCTGGGAGACTCAATACCTCAAATCTACTTTAAGTAGATTTAAGCTGGTATTAGATAAAAAGATACTATGAAACTTGAAACCGAGTCAATTTTATCATTTTTGGCTATTCCTGGACAGGCAATTGTTTAATCTTAATGACAATGGCTTGAGCGAAAGTTCACAATTGCAGCATCAACTAGAAGCACCCAGAGAGGGCAAGTGTCCTTCATGCCAACGGGACAGGTGGAATTTCCAGTTTTCTAAAAATGTTCCAATGAAGTGTGGTAACAGAACGTATTATACCTGGGTTTTCCCATGAGGATTTTATCAATTGTTGACGTTTTATGAACAAAGTGCTTGTTCGCACTCGAGTAAAAACATGATAAAGCAAATTCGCTGCTGTTGTAAGGCGGTACAAATTTGTCAGGATATTGTTTCATTGGTGTTGAGTGAACATGACAATTTGAAACACGAGATTGTTATAATTCGACTACACCATCAGTTGCTGTCTTGAAGCCTCCAAGCGGCACTTTTGGATGAAAAAGTAAGATTAAACAGCATGCAACAGGAAGGTTTTCCAGCTCAACTGTCATCATTCAATTAGCACGGGGGTTTATAATCAAGAATTTCAGGTAAATAACGTTTTATAAATCTTGCCCTTGACTTGGAACACCTCAGTGCGAACCTCAGGTTTGAGTAAAGTTGTTCAGATCTGACAAAGGTTGTCTTATTTGATGTGGGATTAACAAGTTTGATACGGTTCGTCATGTTTCAAGTGCGAACAGGCCCCACGTCATTAGCAAATTTGGCAGTGAAAGTCTTCCCGTTCACATTCACCTAATAGTTGCGGTTTCGTGTACTATTCCAGGAGGTCATTCATAATAGATTTAACTCCTGGATCCAGAAGGTGATCAGACACCAATTCAAATCTATAGACTTGTAAGGAAACCTGGAAATTTTGAACGTAACCTGAAAAGCCTTCCAGAACTATTTGAGTGACATTGATAACAGATAGACGAACAAACAAATAAACGGTACCAAAAACATAAGCACCTTAGAGGAGGAAATATAATCCCAAATTGTATGGCAAAATAATAAAAGAAGGAGATGATGTCAGATGACCTTCATGGTTAATGAACACACTTACCAATTGTGCGGTGCTTGCTGCAATCTCATTTGAAGCCACTACTAACTCTTCAAACTTTCCTTTTCCTTGGATCACTTTGTCTGCTGCATCACTAACAACGAAAACAAGCAATTTATGTGACAGCGACACAATTAACTAAACAAACGCATTGTAAGCGTAACCACCATCATCATCATCATCGTCATCATCATCAATCATCAATCATCATCATCATCATCATCATCATCATCATCATCATCATCATCATCATCATCAATCATCATCATCATCATCATCA
>JANTCA010001651.1:0-11858 GCA_024741275.1 Chironex yamaguchii | reverse complement strand
GTCTGAGACTCCTCAGAGTATGAAACGTCAGAAAGGAAAGTATATGTATACGGCAACCTATTTATACGAAATATGTAGCAAAACTAGTCAATCAAAAACAAGAAAGGAAAACTTTTTCAAGGCGAAACTCTATCTAATATGTAATTCATTACCTTCTCAGACAAACTGTCAACCTTCCTAGCTCTGTAAAGATTAAATGACAGCAGTATATCTCCAATGAACGTCTAAAATAACAAAAATAGCAAAAACACTTTATTTTCATAGAAAAATATTAAAATGGACATGTTAAAGTGGATCTGTTCTAAAATCTATTAATAATAAAAGGTTTTAGGGGGATGAAAAACTAATCCTGTATTACAAAATTTACAATTGCACCTGCATTTCTCAATTACCGCAGACATGTTTTCAGTTACATGCTACCATACATGTGCAATGCATAATTTTACTTGTATGAGGCTTACATCACTCCTCGCACAAGACTTATACATCCTACCACATATTCTGAGAGATACAGGCTTGCAGGTCAGCAAGAGTAGCAGCCCTTAAAACTTCAACTAAGCAGCAAGTGTTCTCAAAACTGTGGCTAGCATAGATCCACCCCAGTACAGATTCCGTCACCCAGATATTTAATCCTGTCTACCACTTCCAGTTTGCTGTCACAAAGAGTCACTTCAAAGCAAGGTCTGACTTTTATTAGTTGGGCATTCCCTGTACACTGTCGAAATCGGAAGTCTGAGCTTTTTCAAAGCCTTCCCTGAATACCATAACACCAAAATGATCACAAGGTCATCTACAAAAAACAGTTCCCAAGTGCAACCAACATGAAACTCCCTTGACGATGGCTTCAACAACAAAACTGAGCCCTGGTGAACCCTTACCCTAACTTCAAACCCATCACTGAGGGAGTTTACTGACCCTTAACGTAAGTCTTAGAATCACAGTACATAGATTGACCAACAGCAATGATCAATTCAAGCACTTCAACAACCACACTGCCCAGCAAAGCACTCTCCTTGGAGTCCTATTAAATACTTTCTTCAAGTCTACAAAAGTCAAGTACGCATGCTTGTTTTCACCTGAGTACTTCTCCTGCATCTGATGTAATGTATGGATTTCAAATGGCAGATCTTTTTGAAATTATCTGCCCAAGTGTGATCTGCTCACAGACGACTAAAGTTTTGACTTTCAATTTAATTTTCCAGTTACAAGATTTTAAGGGATTAGATTATCCAGAAGTTACCAAAATACACACCAACTAATCAACACATAAACAATTCTACTAAATATTAAACATCTCCAAAAATATCAAGTGTGATTTTCGTTAACAGCATCAATAAACTGTCTATTTTCCAATACCGCATAGCATGAAGTTTACAGCATCTCTATCAGGAAACTGTACATATGCTGTGACTTTACACAGGATATTATTCCTGCTCAAAACTATTATTCGTCAGTTCCTATCAATCAGCTTTATTTTTAAAGAGGTTAATTAATTATCATCATGATTGCAAAAGTCATGTCACCATCATCATTGAGAAATAGTTATCATAAAAACTTGACATCAGAGCTGATCAAACAATGAAACGAACATCCTAGCCATTACCACATCCCATGAACATAACCCTGAAAAGAGAGCTTGACATAACATGCCCACGGTGGTCTGCCTATACTTTTTCTTTCTTCTGGGGAATCAAAAGCTATGTCAAGGGGCTCACCACATTCCTGGCATTTCTCTAGGCTGGACTAATCGGTGACAATCATGTTAACTACATGGTTCTTCAGGTCAATTTTCAAATACAGGAATGTCGTTCATGCATCTAAAAAGAGCTCCTTTATATTACTTGGGGGGATTCCACTTTACCCAGTCACCACACCATTAATCACTCTGCTGGTAGTATCTCCAAAACGTATCATAAACTCATTAGCAGCTACATGAGCAATTTTGTACAGGAATTTGTTTGGGTGATATCAATATATCCTTGTTGGTAATGGCTACTGTTGACAAAACAAGTTATAAGTTAAAATTCCATCACAGCCTAGGACCTTTTATGCCATTCATTACATCATCTCATCTCATCTTATCGGGCCGGTTGCCATTCCACTCTATCTCTCCAGGCTTCTCGATCCATCATCACTACAGCAAGGTCCTCAGCTGGCAAGTCGACACCCCTGGAAAATTGGTCAATGTATGTCATATGTGGCCATCCAACACTGTAGTAGCCAAGGTTTCCATAGAATAATTTTGCTGATAAGCTCGTTTTTGCTTCTAGAACAGTGGCCGGAAATCGAGCATGTCTGACTTTCACTAAAGTTGACACAGGTGGTATGTTATTCATTACATGATAAGTAAATTCTCCACAATTCTCTAAATCCATGTGAGTTGTCAATAGGAAGCTTTGCTATCCACCAGTAGCCCAAAGTAATTACATGATATTCAAAATTTTTCAGTTGCCTTCCTCAAAAAACAGCTTGGTTGACCCATGTCAGCTTAGCAATTATCTATGCTTTATTGCTTTTGGGATCACATTCTGAACAATGGGGTTACTTTAATAGACTAGATATTAGGCACAAGGTAGTAATTCACATTTTAAGGCATTTACTGGCTTTTGCTATCACTATCTGCAAAGGTATCAAAGGTACAAAAGGCAGCTTGGACAGATATTCTCATTTCAAATTGATCTGACACCACTGTACTGCCTTCAGTGCATTACAATCTTCCACTACAATACATTGCATTACAATATCAAACTGCCAACTGCTTCGTCTAGCAGCATCTCTGCCTTAGCTGCTGTGAGGCATTTCCTAGGCATTCTTAGTCTCCTAAGTGATATTGTCAATTGTCTGACAATCATGACATCCACTTTTGGATAAATTTGAAACTGCTCGCAAAGAGTGAATAATTTCTTTGCCAGTCCTGAAAGGTGGGACTAATAGGTGCTCCTCTTCTTGACTTTGATCTTCATTGACCGAAAGCACATGTATTATTTGTTGATCAATTGGAAATTGTTCCTTGATTTTCAAAGCAAACATTGTCTTCATCATAGCCTTTCATCATACTTTTCACTCATTCAAAAAAAAGGACAATAAATCCATTCAGTATTAGCAAGATACTAAACCCATATGAAGATACTCAAATTCAATGCTTCACAACTTCAATTTTTAACAATTTTAAAGCTGCACAGCATCTTGATCACAATGTTTTGGTCATACTCCTTAATTTTATATACTGAAAGGCAAAATAAGGGAACCATCCACACGGTGTCATGTCAAACAATTTCAGAAACTCCACCACCCTAAAAAGGGTCAGTTGTGCAAGTTGCCAAAAATACAGGAATTACAAAATGTTGGCAATTTACGGAAATTACATTGCTAGCTGTTATTCCAGTGCAATAGCCCTGTCAAAAAAGTACAGTTCAATATTGTTCTGCTGTATGTTGCAAATGATTATGGGGGCTCCTTTCAGGGCAAAGATTGGTGGGTTTGATGTTTGGTCCCCATGTGCCCCCCATTTTCTCCCATACAACAGCACTGTCAAATATGTGTATTAATTTTCAGCACTGTGACATTTCTTGTGCAACTCTGTTTGAAAAGTTTTCAGGCCTTTAGAGGACAAAACGTGTAGTGTGTTAAGTGTTTACCTTTCTCCTTACTTTAAGCAGAGGGCTGAAAAGCTCATCTTGGAACCATTTGGCCTTCGCAGGAAGGTGTACAATGAAACATGGCTACACCACTTGGAAACTTTAGCTCAAGATCGCCCTCAGTGGAGAATTATTACCGTAGAAGCTGCGAATGCTCAGTAATGGGCGGAAACACGTTAACTGTTTACCTTTCTGCTGACCCTATTATATTATACTGAGTGACATAATAAAGCAAGATCAAGATATTGGCTTCAATTAGCTCTTTAAATCCATCGTTCTCTGCAGCTCTTGTGGGATAGCAAATTAGTATCAATTGATCAATCAATGTTTTCCACCAGCCCTTTAACTTCCACCCCAATTTGTCTGTGGCTTCTAGTACATTGTTTCTATAATAACAGAAAATGACGGGGGGGAACCAAATCCCCCAGTCTCTCAGTAGTTCTCGTGTTGATTACAGTTAACCTTGGCCATGGATGGAACCGCAGTTGTTGATATCCTTTTGTCTGGTGGAGATAACGTTATCTGATGGCTTAAAATATTCTTTACAGTAAAAATAGCTCGAGAGCACGTTCTTACGTCAAACGACAGGCATGCTGGGTATCTAAAAACCTGGGACTTCCACCTGAAAATATATCAATTTACATTTGTAAAACTTGCTAGTTTTAACTCATATTTCAACTGGGATAGTTTCCGACTAACAAAAATCAGGAAGTTCGATTCAGTTCTAAAAATAAAACAATCGAAGTCTATGACATTCAGTCACTTCTTGCTAATTTATCGTCGGAGGGATGCCGCCTTGAACTCAGAACTGTACACTTAAAATATGACAAAAATCTACATACGTCTATAAAAAATGTCGCCATGTGCGAGATGCTTTTTCTGAAAGTATTGAACTAACAAAGTACACTATCGGGCAAAGTGCGATAGAAAAGTTCATAGGTTTCTTTCGGTGCTTGTACTGACTGACAATGTCAAAACCGAAGTATTTATGGTGCATCTGAAGTAGGTTAACTAGAAAGGCACACAGTAGCTGTCGTCTTCAATGTAATGAATCGGAACTTCAAACCATGACTAAAATAGTCAACAACACACCCTGAAAAACATTGGCTGTGCGTGTGCTGTCTGTGTTCCTGTGTGTTTCACTTCTTTAACGTTTGTAAGCTTATAGTAATCAACAACAACAAACTCAAAAACATTGCCGTTGTAGTTCGAGTCAAGAGGACGTGATACATACATTAACAGGTAAAAACAATGTTAACGTGACTACTTACATAAGTCTTTCCATGTAAATATCTCTCCTTCAAGGCAGCTAAAATACTGTCCTCGTCGACATACGAAATTCGTGTTAAATCCTCTAAATCTACCATTTTTGATCAGAGAGATGCTCCCTTCCTGTAGTTCACTAAGCCAGGCTTATGGATTGTTAGGACAAAAAAATCAGCACCTTGTCCAGCGCTCGTAAGATTGAAAAACATCTCAAAGCTGTGATTGTTGTGTAGCAAAATGTGGATCAGTCGTAAAGCATAGTTACGTTAATGTATCTACCGAATGATTACACTTATGAGGTGAGTCACCATTTACATGCCCTGAACGCACGTCCACGATCGTCCTCCATCGTTCGAATTTCTTCCACAAGAATATGATCACAATAAAAACCCTTCAGCCTCAGCTTCGATACGAGTAGACTTGAACATTAAAACTTGGAATTATATAGCAGGAATATATTTATTTAGAATGAAGTGTAATTATGCACTATTACTTGATGGCGCTTATACCTAACACTGTTTCGGGAGGATGGTTTGTATGTTTTACTCTCTGGGGAAGGTGAAGGGGTGTGATATTAGGGGTATGATACTCGAAGGATAGGAGCATTTGAAATGTTGGTCTGAAAGATGGCAAAAGTAAGTTAAGAAGACAGGTAAACAAATGAAAAAGTCTTTACATTGGTAGACGAAAAGAGAGAAGTGACGGATAGAATCACCAGAACAAAAAGGAGATGGACTGGACACATTATTCGTGATAATGGCCTGGTGAAAGAGGTGATTGACGGCAGGATAGATGGGAAGAGACCTACAAGAAGGAAGAGCATTAGGATGCTCAGTGGTTCAAAGGAAAATCTGGATGCGAACATGAAAAGAAGGATTGAGAACAGACAATTATGGAGAAGGTGGATACAGAGAAACACTGCAACAAGGCAATTGATCATGAAGCTTCGTAATTTGGTTATAAACTGCGTCAGAGCTCCCTGACCAGGGTCTTTTAGAATAAAGATTTTGACGTATCACTGAGGGAGTCGACTGGTTAGCCGATTGTTTCACTTGATCGGCAAACTTTGGCGCTTTATCGGGGAGCGCAAAAGTTGTCGGGAAATTGCGTCGATTATCGGGAAAACGTATTACTTTATTTTTAACATTGTCAACGTATCAGTTGGAAACAAACAAAGCCAAAAATTGATCAAAGTAGCTTATTACTGACAAAGATAGATGTCTGTCAACAAATCTAGTGAGACGTCAAGTTGTTTAATTCTCTTAGGTCCCTACAAGAACGAGCTACATACAACACTGCTAACAATGTTTACTTTTGGTAACAAAAACTTGAACTTCACCTCCTAAACGCTTTATCGTCATCTTATCACTGGACGAAGGAGCCTCATAATTTCCTGTAAAATTTTGTTTTCTTTTATAATCTAAATATTAATTGAATTAGTATTTCATGAGTCCAGTACTGTCATGGTGCAAAGAAACCAAAACATCCCATAGTCGACAATACAGAAACTGTTTGACAGTCAGGTCACTGTCATCGCGCGCCTAGAAAGGTGGATTTGCACGAGCGAAAGCAAAAGAACTTAGCCTTAAATCTTCAGACAGAAGTGTCTTCTCTGTTGGTACGTTATTGTCCTTAACCAACAGTTAGAAAAAAAACAAATGGCCGAATACGTTGGATCTGAATGACTAATATAAATGCTTCACACCACAGCTGGGAAATGAAGAATGGGTGTTATAGTCAACTGTTTTACAGAATTACAAAACATACCATAGATGTGACCTTTAGAAAGTCATACAGCTTAAGAATGCAAACTTGGTTCCTCCCATTGTCGTGAATCACAAACGACTATCGATACGATTCGAGTGGACCGGTGCGTAGTATTGTAGGCTTGCCGGCTTGGTTCAAGGGACAAGTAAGATTGATGTAACAAAGTAAACTGAAGGTTGAGAACATGGGTGGTGTTGTGCTAGTTGAACCATACGATGGCTTCTTTACAGTTTAGTCGTACCAAATTTCCCTCACATGACTTGGGTTGATCGGTAGCATATGACTGTCAAGCACTTGCCAAAGGTGCAACAAGGCAGACTCGAATCCAGACCCTCCTAATCAGAGCGCGATAACTCTAACCACTCGGCCACTCGTCCACACTAAATGAGTTACCACGCTTAATACAACAGAACCATAAGGAGTGATACAGCTAGAACTCCTGTCAGCCAATTGGTATAACAAAGCGCAGAGTTTTCCTTTAGTGATAAGAAATCTCTTTGTCATGCTTTCAAGCCGTGCTTAATATTTCTTTTCCTTCAGCCAATATGTATAATCTCAAGAATATCTGCAAGGTGTTTGATATATAATATCTTTAAAAATAAAAAAGCCAGCAAAGCTGACCTTTGTTTTTCTTTGAATCTTTCTTTAGTTCATTCTCAACAGAGTTAACATCACAGTCATACAGATGAACTCATAGTTGATGTTAATAACTAATCTTTGTACTATAAATAATTTCAAAAACTTCTAAAAGCAAAAGCAAGCTGATTTGCTGAAGCCACGTTCTTAGGTGCCCAGGATAAATCAATTTTGTAAGCTATTACAAAAGAATAAAGAGCACTTAAAAGTAAGAGTATAGCATTGTCGCTGTTGATACCCATTCAATTGTGACCGTTTGATTTGATTTTGAAATAAGAATTATTGAACCTCTGAGAACAAAATCATACGTCCAAGGTGAGTAGCGAACTCGTAACCTTCTGCTATTCAGCTAGAATGCTCTGTCCACCACAAGGACATTGTTCCTTAGATGTAAATCTAAAATGTCATGATTTGACGATTCTTTCAGTATAACATAGTAACATTTCATGAAAAAGTGGCGCCTAAACTTAATAGTTGTAACTTCACTGCCGCTTTGACACTATTAAAGCTTGTAGCTATAAAGATGCTGAGGGTCTGCTTACACATTTGAGCTGCAAATCCCTCTAGCTCATGAAAAGTATCCCCAACATCAATCGTCATCAGTGTTATCATCATCATTATTATAATCATTACCATTATTATCTGCATCATCATCATCAAGATCATCATTATCGTTATCATCTTCGTCATGACAATGATGAGCAAAATCGTCAACAATCCTCGTCATTAGTCATCTTCTTCCTCCTCCTCCTCCTCCTCATTATCATCATTATCACTATCATCTTCATCAGTGTCACTATTTTATGCTTTCCTGGCCATTTACTAACGGTAGCATAAAAAGGAGGAATGATATCGACCGCGAAATTGCCTTCATGTAGTAACACACAAGCTGAACTCTCCTAGCCATGACTAATAGAGAGACTTGATCTGAGGATACTGCATATAAATTCCTTTCTTATATTGTCCAGACCTAAAGAATCCTTGTTCCTCCTAAGACTTTAGGGTTCTTGCAATAAAGATTGCTGTCCGGCATTAAGAAACATTCAGAAGAAAAAGATCTATGGTTTTTAAGCAACATAAGTTCCGTCCCAAGTTAATTTTTTCTGTCCTGATCCTGAGCATCGTTCTACATGCTAACCATGCTATACGTTTACAACAATCAAGTTCTTTCGACAATTAGAGATGAATGATCTTATGGTTTTGTAGTCTTTTGCAAATTATGGTATTTTATCATTAAAATACTCAGTTTGGAATACGGTGTTGTTTGCTGGGTTTCACTAAATGTGTTCTACTATTGAAGTCAAGGTTGCAAGAAAGGTGAAATTTGTGTTGGTAATGATTGTTGTAAATTTGATTTCTTTGTTGAATTGTAATCAATACTAAGCAAGGAAATAAGCTCTTTTAACAGTAAGCTCCCATTACCTTCTCTCACTGATGGCATTCTTTCGTCTTGAAGGGAACTGGAACACACTACCGCTGACTTGCAAAGTTGTCGTCTTATGTACTGGACCCTGATTGTCGCGAAAATGGATAACTGCAAATTACTAACCAGCTAGAAGAAAAATGGCCTATTGCAATTTGTCGGAGCCTTAACCACCATCTTTTGTATAAAGTGGACCGATCCGGAATCTTTATATTGCCTGTACAGATGATGTATTGTAGGGAAGAAATTTTTCAAGAGACGTTCACTTACAAAGCTTACCTGCAGTGATGTAATGTTTATATCAGCTAAATTATCATGCCAAAAAGCAGTCAGAAAGAACTGGTAATTGTGTGCTATAACAAAAGTCCATACACATCACCAACTAGTGGAAAAAGAAACATTGATATTCTTGGCAATGTTATTCTTCCAGATGGTAGGCAACATCTATGATATTATTGGAAAGCAAGGGTAAGGCAATGTATTAAACGGGTCACGTTTTATGTTGGATTGGCAAAAAGAGGTTTTTCCATTATTCTTCATAAATACTGAATTTTGAAAACAAAGTTAAAATTGAAATTAAGTTAAAAATTAGCCTTGAGTCATTTATACCATTAACAACTGAATTCTTCACGTGTATGAAATTTCATTCCTGTTATAGCAATAGTCACTATTCAACATTCTGACAATTATCCTGCCAATAACCGTACGAATTACCAAGCAGAGGCATCTAGAAGCAGATAGCTGTAGAAAATTACCTGCATTGGTAAATAGGCTTCTAGAGAGTCAAAATTAAAACACAATATTGATCCAAAATAGGAAACGTAGGTGATATTTTTGGCATAGAACATATGGTCAAATAGTTCAAAAAACTTAAATTCCTAACATTATAATTGACTTGGGAGAGTTCCTCGTGATTGCTTTTGCAATACAAAATACACTTGCTATTTTCTGAAGGTATGTGGCTCCTACAAGATCTGGAAATGCCCAGATGAAGATGTTAGGCTACTCTAAGCAGTGCGAACCAGTGTTTGCCCTTAATTTAAGCACAGTTTGTGATTCCCAACGCCTGAAATTAGTGAAAGTTATCCGCTCCTGTTACATTTTATGTGTCGTATCTAAAAGCAGATTGGAGTCGCAACTAAAATTATTGAGCTTTTTAATGGAAGGAAGTGTAATTTATTTACTATACTATCCAAACCACATTAAGCTCTGCCTGCAAACTATTCCATTCTCACCTTATAAATGCTAAAAAAACCAGTGACAAGAAACTAAATTTTATGTACTAATCTAAACCTTTTTGTGACTTTATTGGATAATAAAAGTAAAGCACTCCTAACACTGTACCTGTTCTTGTCTAAAGTAGATTGTTCTAGATGTCTTTTGCCAATTCTGCCATACGGCACGTAACAACAACACGTAATTAAATTGGACGCCTTTTTGCAGTTGTTTTTCAAATTCAAAGCAATAAAGTCGTCAAAACCGTCAATGTTTTTCAAATTCTTTATGCATCTATATTTTAGTAGATTTATTCACCTAATAAGCGTATTTTCTTCGCTGAGTATTCAAGTTTATTTTAAAGTTTATAGACATGTTATATTTTTTTAAGTATAAAACACACTTTTCCTTATCTACACTAACGCTTTAAACACCACCACGCTCAGATTGAACCAAAAATTGAGCACTAACTAAGTACCACTCCCAGGCTCCTCCCAATTTCTCATGTACGTTCTTGTAAATCTATTTTGTAACCTTTTATAATATCTGCTTCGTCTTTCCTTGGCCGTTGATAAAAAAATGACCGGTCGGATCCAGGCTCCAATGTTCGAACTGTTGTTGTTTGAAAATTGATTCACCTCCAAAACAAAACAGTTCTGTTACAGTTGCGACTTCCGTGAACATGCCTACATTCAGTGAATATCATACCTCAGTATATGTCACATGCATTTGAGTTCAAGAAAAAAGTTTATCGGGGACATGAAAGAGGACTTTCGATCCCAGAAAATTCTGATATTTGGAAATTTAATACCATACTGATGCTTACTGTTTTATCTTTGCATTCTTGGGTCTACATCGCTCTTAAGGTTTACTACAATGGCTTAGGGGCAGCAATGTAGTGGACAAATGTAATGAGAGGAGGGAAATAAGAGTCTTTATGGTTCAAAAAGAATAAGAAGTGTATTTATTAATAATACTGTTTTGTGTAATTACGCACTACATAAGCACCAATGTAGGCTGAAATTGAAAGAAAAGGAAATACCACCGAGGCTTATTTCAGATGTCCTTGTGCTTATAAATATGTGTGTTATGCTACAGTAATTCTCCCATACATACATGCATGGAACAATTCAAATAGTGAATGTCATATCATTGTGGTTGGATTCGGAAGTGTATATATGTAATTATCTTCATTAAGAGCTGACCTGCTTCTTACTAATCGGATGGAGTGCGGTAAGAAATATCTTTATCAGGATGTTGTGTATTCATGGCTATTCGTGCAAATGTAATCGTAAGTCGTTGGAGGTCGATTCAATTAAAAATGTTATTATAAGTCCATGCTGTTTGCATTAATTATAGAGCAAACAATAAGTATTTTAAATCCTACAAATTAATGTCATACATCTTACAGACATCGTGAATGTTTAATTCACAAAAGTTCAAATTCGTAGGCTAAAATACTTAAAATATCTAAAATTTTTAACCTTACCACACTTTTGAAGAAGACAACGATCCATTTCCAAACTTTGGACTTTAGTCATGCGAAACAGTATAAGAAATAGAAAGCGTATAGGCCAATACAAACTCATATCTACGTAAGGAGGATTGGGACCAAAGCAGTTTTAAGGGAACCAACCAAAATAGAGACAAAGGTTGAAAACCAAGGCAAGTGGTACTTTTAGTACAAACCATTACTACTACTACTACTACTACTACCTCCACCACTACTACTACTACTACTACTACTACTACTACCACTACTACTACTACCACTACTACTACTACTACTACAACTACCACTACTATTACTACCACTACTACTACTACTACTACTACTACTACTACTACCACTACTACTACAACTACTACTACAACTACGACTACTGCTACTACTACTGCGGCTACTACTACTA
>JANTCA010001650.1:0-11859 GCA_024741275.1 Chironex yamaguchii | reverse complement strand
GTAGTCTCTTCTTTGTTTCCAGTGAGATGCTTCTATTTTTCCAGATGTTTGTTAGGGCTACGGTTGCATTCTTAGCAATTCCGATTCTTCTTTTAATTTCAATGGAGTCGTCATAGTCGTTGGTGAAAGTTGCTCCGAGGTAGATGAATTTTTTGACGTTCTCTATTGATTCTCCGTTGATAGAGATTTGATCTTCATTTTCGTCTACTGGATTTGATCGTTGCAATCAGCTATGAATAAATAATGGAACACACGTGATACTGAGATTGATGTAAACACGGTGTTTGTGCCTTGCAAGACCATCCGCTCCATTTCTGGATTAAACTACGAGATGCATTTTCAACATGTCAGAACATCATCAGGACGAGCCACGTCCGGTTTCGGCCCCTCTTCCTCTACCATTTAAATGACGTTGCGCCCCCCCCCCCTTTTCGGAGGTGTTCTGAGAAATGCAGTTAGGTGGAGGTAGTTAGTTTCGGATGGTCTTGTTTTAACGTTGTACAGTCCATTCTTCGTCACTTCGCTCGCTTAAGCCATATATAAAAGCTTGCTTTTTCTACTTTTTCCTGGATTTCTTTGACAAGTGGTTTCTTTTCTTTTGTGTTAAATTCGAGGTCTTTCAGTAACGAGTATACCCGTTGACCAGCAAACCCTTGCACTCCGACTACTATTGGATGACAAGAAGCTGACCAACCACTTTCTTCACAACGCTCGACAAACTTTCACACCTTTCATTTTTCTGCAGCCATGCATCATCGACATTACTCTCCCATGGCACTGTTAGTTCAACCAGTTTTACAACTTTCCTTTCTTCACACCACAAAACTAAATCGGGCTTTTGCATAGTAGGTAGTGGAAAACAAAAGTTCCCTTGAAGGTCCACAGACATCTCCCACTTTCCTTCCCATCTCGGGTCATCTATCATCATTATGTTCGACGAGGCAGACTGGCCTTCCTTGCACAACTTCAGCTTTTCCATTTTCCTGACTTTTGGCCTGTAACACGCGTAGTACTGTAATGAATGGGGCTTTGTAAACAGGGAAGAAAAGAAAAAGAAAGTCACATGCACGACGGTGGTAGTGGGAAGGTCTGTGGGGGGCGGATCTCAAAACAATCATTCAGTGTGTGAGATGGCACACGTGAGTTTCATATGTTCTTGTGTGTTCAAAGGTTTATATCTGCAAGGATCTATTCAGCTACTAGCCTACAGGCTGTCACCAGAAAAATTGAAATCAAAAGAGAGAACATCAAGAAACATGTCACAATTAGGCCACATTGTTCGACTGTTCTACCTGCCAGGTATGTCAGTAGAAGGCCAGGCTAGGTCGAAATAAAAGCAAAAGTCAGTGTTTTAAAAATCACGAAAATATATTTTCACCGTAATTATCCCAAGTAGGTAGCTAGGCCTAAAGTCATTTTCAAATTCAACTTACGGAACTGGATGATGACCATTTGCTCTTTCTCTTTGGCTATTTGGGAACTGAATAGAGATACAAAATGACAGGGCTTAAGCAGACCAAACCCTTCTCCACTTTGTGTTTTTCCCCGGCTTTCAAAATACTCTGACATTTGACCCAAAACAGACTGGCTTTGAGTTCCCTATCTCCCTGGCCGAGATCATGATTTGTCAGAAGATTTCCAACTCCCTTAGGACTTCTTTTACTTCCTAAGTAAACATGATAAAGAAATCATTGAAAATTTACATGGGGCTCAAGCCCTGTCGGCCCCACTTTGTATCCGCACCTGATATTTTGTTTGTGGGCACTCCTCTTAAATGGTAGGAAAAGTAAATTTTCTAGACTACCCCGCTGCTCCATTTTCTGTCTTACTCAAAGTCAAAGTCTTACCGATCTATGACAAATGCACAACACTGCTGAAACTCGGAAAATTTAATAAAGACTCTAACACCAGGTTTTACTTAAAGGTGTCCGATATTACAGGAAGCTTGATTACTCCGTTTATGCATACTATTTAACACGTTATTTCGAGATGTATGTTACCTGTTCAACATATGAAGTTTTGTCGGCACTTTGTAGGTGAAGTGTACCAGCAGTTTCCATGTGTCACGTACTCCACACACTTTGATAGCATATAACGATTGTAAATGTGGGAGTAGGTCATTCGTTCATGGCACTAAGAGTTCTTTGTTTATGAGCTCCTTAATTTTACTGATTCTTATAATATGTACTGGCAAATATAATGTGTTGCTTTGCTCTGAGGAATCATCTTATATGCATTTTCAAATAGATTATGCGCCCAGAATACATCTTTGTTGCTCATACAGCATTGGGAAACACAGTAGTGACGAATTAGTATATCTTGGACAGTGGTTCTTGTTCTTTTTAAACGTTCATTTATCCTTTACGAGTGATCATGGATTACTCAAAAAGTGATCGTGGAAGCAAGTTCTTAAAGCTAGATGGCAATAACTACACCATTTGGAGGAAGGAAATGAAGCTTTGTTTGACGAGTCAATGCTTGTGGAGGCTTGTGACTGACATTAAGAGGGCTCCAATGGGCACCAAAGCGACTGATGCAGCAAAGGGGGAGCTTGAGAAGAACCACGATGTAGCCTACACTAATATATGCATGGCATGTAAAAACAAGGTGGGTATATTTGTAGAAGCCAATACTGCGAAAGAGGCTTGGGATACTTTACAAGCACGTTATGAGAAGAAGTCTCTAATGCAGGTATATCATCGACGTCAGCTATATTACCTAAGGATGAATGAAGATGAAAGTTCATTTAGCCATATTAACAATATCCAGATGCTTGCTGATTGCCTGATGGCCATAGGTGACAAGATTGATAAGGCAGACTTAAAGTTGTTATTGTTGTGTAGCTTGCCTCCGAGTTATGGTGGCCTGATCACCGGAGATCACTGGAAATTTTTATTGCCAACGAGGAGTCAAAATTGGAATGGACTTCAAGTCAAGACCGACTTTTGCAAGAAGAAGACAGACGACGTAACAAGACCTCTTGTATAACTCCTGCTAGTGATGACTCAAAGAACTCCAACAATACTGCCTTAGTTTCGAAATTCGAGGAGAATTTTAGGAGTTCAAGTTTAAGAAAGACATTATATTGTTCCAACTGTCATAAGCCTGGACACAAGGCTGTCGATTGTCGCACAAAACAGTCGACAACTGACAGAAAAACATTTCGATGCTCTAATTGTAATGGCAATGGACATATGTCTGTCGAAGAAGAAACATAAATCTGCAGGTGGCAGTGACAATAGAAAGAAAGTGAATAAGGCAGAAACAGGGTCGAATCATGCGCTCAAAGGCACTTTTGATGTTTTAAACACGGATTTATGGTACATCAATTCCAGAGCATCACGGCATATGATGCACTCTAGAGATGTGAAATTCCGCAGTCCAAAAAAAGTCTATTTGGGTAACAACCAAGTCATTTATGCATTCAGAGAAGGCTCTGTTAAGATCCCTGTTTGTGTCGACACGACTAGACAAATGTTGTATGTGGATAAAGTTTTCTTTGTTTCTAAAATCACGCAGAATTTGTTAGCTGTGTTAGCAGCCTATATAAAAGGCTGGGAATTTGTTTTTGCTAAACGTAAATGTCGAATTATCTGAAATGGTGAAGTTAATGTGGTTTCAGTCCAAGTTGGTTTACTCTATCGCTTGGTCCAATCCGAATGAGAGAATACACAGATTTAGCTTCAAATGAGGGAGTAACCTCATACCCCACCTATAATGTTTGGCATTGATGCTAGGGGCAATTAGGAATTGACAATGTTAAATTTTTGCAGGACAGAAACCTGGTTGATGGTATGAAATGTGCTAAGGGTGAAATCAACCAAAATTGTGGATCTTGCACAAAAGGAAAGTTACACCGTTCTCCGTTTCCAAAAGAGTGCACACATAGGCAACAGAAGTGTTAGAGCATGGCCATTGTGATGTTTGCGGACCAATGGCTGTTGAGTCGCTTGGCAGATCATGGTATTTTTTATCACAAGATGCGATTTAGATGTGTTTATATGATCCGAAGTAAGGATAGGTTCTTTCGAAGTTTTGCGAGTATGTAGTTGTGGCAGAGAGAGACAGACAGACAGACAGGTAAGAAGGTGAAAGTTGTTAGAAGTGATAATGGCGGTGAGTACACTTCCAAGGAATTTTCAAAATTTTGTAGTGATCAGGGAATTGATCATGACTTTACAATTCCCGAAAATCCTGAGGAAAATGGGGAGTCAGAGCAAATGAGTAGGCCTCTTGTTCAGGCGCCAAGGTCCATGCTCCACCATGCAAAATTACCCCAGAAATTTTGGGCTGAGGCAATCAATATAGTTGTGTACCTACAAAATATATATCCGACAGTTGCTGTGGCAGGGAAAGTGCTGTTTGAGTCATGGTTTGGTCGAAAACCAAATGTTTCAAACTTAAAAGTGTTTGGCTCTAATGCGTATGTTTTCATTTCAGAGGATAAATGCAAACAGTTAGATCCGAAGGAAAAATGGTGTCACTTTGTAAAATACACTATCTATAGGAAGGGCTGGAGAGTCTATAATCCTGTCACAAAAGTAGTGGTTGTGAGTTGGTATGTTAACTTTGTTGAAAACGAGCTTGGAAATCCATGTATGTTACAAAAGGAGCCAGAAATGTTTGCTTTCAAGTTTAAAGATTTTTAGCGTGAAGATCGTATGAACACTTACAGTTGTGAAGATGAGTAAGTAGTTAGTTGGGAAAATGGGCAGAATATGCTCTGCAAGAACCAGATGAGGATTTTGGAATGAGACAAGAGCACTATGAAGAGGAACTACTTACAAATGCTTAAAGTGATGTGCTAACTTGTCTGATGAATCAGAAAAAGTCACTGAGAGCAATGATGGTGGGTGGAAGGCAAATGAAGGCAACAGAGAAGTTGGCATACATTGGTCTACTAGACCATGAAAACCACGATAAGATGGCCTCAGTACGATTTTTGGTGAATGGTGGGATAATGATCTTCTATTAATTGCATGTGAGATGTGCGCTGTTTGCATAATTCTATTAGAGTTATTTTAGCCATTGCAAACGCGCTAGATATGGGGGTTCACCATACAGATGTTAAAACAGCTTTCCTAAACGGCAGATAGGATAAGGAAATTTACATACACCAACCTGATGGCTGTGTTGACAAACAGAGACCGGGCTATGTCTGTAGGCTAAGTAGGAACCTGTATGCTCTTAAACAGTCGGCCAGTTGTTGGAATGTGGCCATGGATGGTCATTCAAGGAATCTGGGTTAACATCAAGCTCAAGCCGATAGTTGCATTTATGTGAAAAGTGTTTAAGAGGGCAAAATAATGTTTATTTCGATTTATCTTGACGATTTGATTTTGGTTTCTAATGATAAAAGCTTTCTTGAGAGTAAGAAAGTAGTGCTAAAACAGGGATTTGAGATGGAGGATCAAGGTGAGATCCAGTATTGCTTAGGTATGTCCGGCGTGATGGAAAGTCAAAGCAAAAATTCTCATATGTAAGCCAATTTTGTTTTCATTGTTACTGCTCGATTGCTTATGAAAATGAAGATAAGATTATAATTCATACAATTTCAATTAATAAGAAATTAGAAAAATCTTTCGGAAACTCTAAGTAGCTATAATGATTTCTGTAATGTGCAAATCAAACCTTGTTACGAAAGGCTTCGCTTGTGTACTCAATCCTGCTTAGAACGGATAATGGTACAGCCCCAAAACATTACGTTTCCTTATTACAAAATGCTTACACGCGAGTCCCATATGCTCAAAGCATACTTTACTCTCAAAATATAAAGTTCGTATCACTGAGTATCACCAAGAGCAAATATGTTAAATGCTATGTTCATGACCTAATTGGTTGGTCATTTTGATGAAAAATTTAATTGATATCGACTTTTTGTTACCTCAAACGTTCGCTATCTCATGCTTTCTATTTCCTTTTGTTTTTGTATCTGTATAGAACAGTTACCTGCTATCTTGACTGTCAGTCAAATTTGTTTTTCTTGAACCTTTGCCAATTTCCCCTAGAAGAGTGGGCGTCATCTTAAAACTTGACCAGGTTCTTTGTTTAATAAACTAGATAGAGAAACATGTCAAAAATTTGTTTTTGAGTCTCGCATGATAACTAAAGCTTCTCTACTACTCAGGAATAACATGTATATAATATACATCTTAACATACATAGCATGTTCCTCTTAAGTGATAACTTCGAAATGCCCCAAACAAGGTTAAACTGAAAATTGTCCTTAGGATACGATTGCCCTTAAACTTTAATCCACCTGAATAAATAATTAGATCATTGTAACAACCTTTTTGTGATACAAAACTTGAAAATTTGCGAAATAGCGCTTTTTAGTAATGAGCTCATTCTATGTTACATGTTTTCAAAAACGAACGTTCCTGTCGGCATAAATAAGTTAATCGGGATTTTAACACAATTTTTTAATAAGCAGTCAATTTTCCCACTTGTCAGCAAACGTATTAGAAAACTTGTGTGTGTCAATAGTCTGTCTCATTGTCTTCACGTTTCGTGAAATTTTAAGAAATTCAAAGTCTTTGTAGCCATGTTGTTGCTTATGAAGTTTGGAGGGATCATTTTTGCAAGTGTGTGATTGCCGTGTTGTGGGGAGTTGATTGGGGATTTTTCTTATTGTTGTGTTGGTCTCATTGCGTATAATTTTCTTGTTATCCCAGTCAAAAATATGGTTAAACAGTGGTCAGCTATTTCATACTGTTTAGGTCACCATTTTGAACAGTTCTCTTGTGCTCCTGTCAAACGGATACCAAGCAAAAGATGTCCAGGTAACTTTACATGACACATCCAGACCCAACCATGCTGCTGAACTAGAGAAGAGGCACTTTAAAATGTTAAGATCCTCTTTATTATGTAATGGAAAATGTCTATAAAACCGAACGGTATTCAGGGTTTGCACAAGAGACGGTACAGTAGGGTGTACTAGAATGGAATCAATTGTTCTTTAATACAGAGATTGTTATAAAATTGTGAATTGAATTGAAATTGTATATAGTCAATTATAATTGAAATTGTATATAGTCAATTATAATATACAGTCCTCTTGAACTGGGTGGAATTGCTCTTTGTAACTCTATCCGGACAGGTATAAAAAGTATTGTCACATGCCAGTTTCGTTTATCCCATTGAGTGTAAATAAATGACGAAATGAGTGCTAAGTGGTGCGCCGATCTCGTGAGGGGAGAGTAGATTCTGCTCATGATAGTGCTCATGATTGAGACAATTCTAAGTAATTTCGTGGAACAACCAATTGGTCCAATTGGGCAAAATATGATTCCACAGCATAAAGGTCTAAAAGATTTACGACATATGCTCTTCGAGAACTAGACTCAATATAATCATTTCACCGACTTCAAGTTCACCTATTTTGGTGGAGCAGTCTTAGATCCGCATCTCCACTACTACTAACAAGCTGTAAAACTTTGATTTGCGGTTCATGGAGAGATTTGCTCCTTTGTTAAAGAAAATTATGGATTATGGTATTAATAATTAATGAAGCAATGTACAGACAATTGGAAAGGTACTTGCTCTCTTTATAATGCACCCACGCTGTATGAAAAGAATATCCATACTTAATCCAATATCCATGAAGTTTCTTGAATGTAAAAACTTTTAATGCATATTACAATTCACTATTACTAGCTTAAGTTGTATGTTGTTTAATGACAAGCAATTGCTAAACGTCAGAAATCGTTAGTTAGAGTACACGTGGTCACGCCCATTGTTCCACGCCTGGTGACAGAGATTAATCGTGTCATTAACATCATGAAAACAGGAGCCGCCATAATACAGTGTGAAAGACCCTGCGAATCAGTGGTCAGAGTTCGAATTCGCTACACAAGAAAAATGCCGATGGTGCTAAAACGAAACACTTTCCCAAAACCGCTTACTTCACTTCCTAGTCCATTCGCTGTTACGGAAATAAGCTTTAGTCTCGATCGGGAATACGATTTTACTCTTCGGTGTTATATGCTAGGCAAGAGCGAACTGGTAATATAAATAATGGTCCCCTGACAAGTAATGACAAACGTCCCTGAAATTGCGTCCACGCAAATCCTAGGCAATAAAGAATGGCCAATTTACGGAATGTTCGTTTTCGACTACAAATATCGTTATGTACCATTTTCATAAATCTCTGCTCCGACCATGATTTGAAGCTTCAACCTTAAGCATACAACGCTAGCAATTTACCACCACAACATTGCTGCATCACTAGTAAGACAGAGGACACGAATCTCCCTGCGCTGTACGCATCCGTTTGCATTTGAACGCTCGGACCTGGCAGTCGCCAACCTACTTCCCTTCGGTGGCTACTTTGAATGCAGCGTATGTTGTAGTGATCTGCTAATGTGTAAAACGTACGAAAGCAATAGAGAGTCATACATACGCAAACACGACTCGAAAAACGTTACACTGTTTGAATTTCGATGGGACCTCTATTGAAGTGCCGTCCTTACATACTGATTGCGTTCACGCATGCACGTAACTTCTGGCAACGAGTTTTCAAGAAAACCAGTATGCGTTAAGCGAAATGAATTTGCACGTTTTAAGTTCTATTACACGACAAATTGCACCATCTACAAACATGTTCCCGTTAAGAATGAATTACAGTACTTCCTACTCAAGTTCTCCTGAACGAATTTCATATAGAAGTAAAGGTACGATTATGGGTGGCCGCACCCGTGTCTCACGACTGCAAATCTGACGCCTTTCCTATTGAGCTAAACAGGTCGTAACGACTGTAAGTCATTCAAGCCCGATCGTCTACTCCCGTCATTGGGTGTCGGTCGATTGGATTAAATTTGCAGTCGCCAGACCCGGGTTCGACGCCCCGGTGGTCGTACTCATACCTTAATTTCTGTTTTCACTTGGCCTTGCCACCAGATATTTCAGTTCCACTGATTGACACTACGAGTTATCCGCTATCGGAAATTTGCATACGCAATTCTCAAGTGTTAAAATAACTAAATGGTATTTCCGATTCAATATATCCTGTACCAGTAAGGAAAAGTTACAAGAAAAAAAACAGAAATGTATTCTGATTTTTCGTACGTCCAAAACTGGGTTAACACAGAGACGCAAAGGTCATACTAAGACCTAAGCGATAAAGTTCAAACTGCTACCTCTTCCTCGGAAGGCACTTCCGTATCATCATCCGAGGTGCCCTCTTCAGGCTCTTCTCCGTCAGCACCTTCTAGTGATTGATCGTCCTCGTATGAATCTTCTTCTGGTTCCTCGTTCTCAGTCTTTCCTTCAACTTCATCATCTTCCACAGGCTCCTCCTTTTCAACCTCTTCGGGTTTCTCTGCTTCAGTATCCTCAATTTCATCCACATCTGCCTCATCTTCATATTCAGGATTGTCCTCCTCTTCGTGCTCAGGCTCTTCAATTTGATCATCGTCTTCCATACCACCATCGGTTTCCTCCTCGGCTTGATCTGCGATAGGCTCCAAGTGGACATCTTCAGGACTTTCTTCTGTTTCCTTCTTCTGATCTTCTTTTTCGTCTTCATTATTCTGGGTTTCCTTCGCCCCTGCGGCTGCAATTTCATTACTCGTCTGTGGTCCAAGGGAAATCCGTTTCTCAGTATCCTTATCATCCTCTCCCTCAGCCTCAGGAACTTCCTCTTCGGGTGAAGTATCCTTTTCTACATCTGCAACTTCCTTCACTTTGTCTGCTATTCGTTCTTTCTTCGTCTCCTCCTTGACCTGCTCGTCTTTCGGGGACTCCCTTTTCTCTTCTATTATGGAATCATCCTCCTCCAGACCTTTCTCTTCCTTCACAGCATCCGCTTTCGTCTCCTTGGGATCTGAGTTCTCTTCTTCCGTCTCTTCCTCCTCCTCGTCGTCGCCATCATCGTTACCTTCATCTTCATCCTCAAACTCGGGGAACTCGTCGTCATCATCAGGTAATGCAGTCTCTAACTCAAAATTGTCCCCTTCTTCATTCTTCACGGCTTCGATAGTATTCAGTTCATTTGACTGATCTGTAATAAAAGCAGACGAATAAAGAAACCTCGAGATTACACAATCCCAAGTTTGTAAAACTTAATTAAGCGGCTCGACGATTGATTGCGATTACAAGAGCTTTCAATGGTCATCTTTCTTAGAAAAAAACCCCCACAAGTTCACGTTCTACACCAAATAATCACTCTTTAAACAATGCGGGGCAGTTTTAGGTCAACTCTGTCATGACTCCGCATATTTTGTACTCATCGAGTTGTACTTTGTTGTAATCTCTTGATGCGACATAACAGTCCAAAACAGGCGTTAACAGACCGCATATTTTACTGGATTGGAAGTTTACGGACACTACTGTCAATAACAGAATGCATGCCATCACTAATGAAGTCAATTTTCGAAACTTCAGTGTAGTGTCGTATTGTCGGTGTAGTATTAGAAAATATGCCTTACTTAAGGGGCAATTGACATTAGAATGACCTATACACTGGCCAAAAGACTTTAGAAGGAAAATCGATAAGTCCAAGCCAACTTGAACCAAAAAACCTAGGATAGTAAGCTCAACTCACCTTCAGGTAGCGGCGCGGCAAAAGCTGCCACAGCAAACGACACCAGCAATACCAAAGAGACTTTCATATTTTCAACACTTGCTCAAGTAAGCTGCAAATAACCTGCAAAACGCTAACCACTCTCAGCTTCGATTAAAACTCATTCGACAACACGTCAGCCAGCTGCAATCAATTTTTATGGTCAATAGTATGAAAAGCGCCTTTGTTTACATAAATCCAAGCTTGCCATTGGTCAAAAATTGGAAACATGGAAGTGTGCAAAGACGATTGGTTGAGAATCATAAAAAAACCCCAAGATATCAACATCTGCTCTTGCTGTCAGTCACAACCTAACACTATTGAATTATCTCCTGTGAAAGTGAAATCCTGCTGTGCTAGCACTCAACAGCACACTTCGATAGAAAACATTTGCGAACACTACAATCACATGGTCTCTCAAATGATTCGATCAAAAGACTTAAAACAAGTCACTCGCACAGCAGAATTGGTGTTATTTAATAAATAGGTTCAGGAGTTTACAGAGGGCGGCTTATGGTCAAAGAACTTGGAGGGGCGCAACTGAAAAAGGTTTGTCCATCTCTGAGCAAATTTCTCATGACATCTTTGTAGATCACGCTTTTTTGGTTACATTTAATTTAAAACTACTCGGGAATACATCAAGATCCGGTAATAAATGAACTAGTGATACAATCATGAAATGAAAATAACTCACAGGAGAGGGCGGGCGGATTCAGACTCTTTGCAACAGTCAGAATTTGTATCAAGTCTGATCATGAAATCAATGAAATATTGCAATCTTGCCAAAGTGTAATAATTCACAAAACAAGCAAGGAGGTAAACCGTAGATTGGAAATTTAATGGAATTGAGGATTAATGGTACAACGTATGGGGATATAAGAAGGTTTCGTCTGGTCTAATAAACGCCAAGTATTTTGCAAAAAATAGCGGGAGGGGCAGTGGATCCAGTTTTTGCTCAACAAATCAAAACAAGATCTAATCGCAAATTTGCTATACCATACACATATAGTCTACTCAAAACGCCAACCATCTCGTAAGTGTATAAATATCATTTTTAAACTCAAAAATACACCAATTCATTGACGTTTCGATTTTATCTTCATCATAATACTGTCCATACAAAATTCATTCCTGCTTAAATACAAAAATCTAAACTCCACCAACTAACACTTGATAGAGCACTTTATGCCGGTTAAGACAGCACCATCTATGTTATATATATTTATATATATTCATCAAGAGTGGAGCATTACCACAATAGCTGCACTAAGTGGGAGCCGACGGGGCTCGAACTTGCA
>JANTCA010001649.1:0-30213 GCA_024741275.1 Chironex yamaguchii | reverse complement strand
CTTGCATCTGTTGCATTTTGAGTATCTGTTGTTTTTGTCCCTTCTGTTGCATTTTTAGCATTTGTTGCTTCTGTTGCGTCAGTCGACACGACAAAGACAAGAATGCGACTGCAGTGTTTAGTTAATCATTCAATTAGAATACCTGTTTAGCTAGCAACGCTTAAGTGCATGTGTACAGTGGCTTTTTTGAGAATGTGTTTATGTGTATATCAATCGAATTTTTGTTGTTTACATTGCAGCCAAGACCAAGTAAAGGCAGAATGAGGATTCATATGCTTGAAAACGTTGATCATGCCCTGAAATTCCTAAAGCAGCAGAGGGTAAGATCCATTGTAAAGTACACAGTATAGATTACACTTTGATGGTTTACCCACCTTAATCACACTATTTACCCCAGTTTATTTTTTATGTAAATGGCTTTACTGTGTGAATACGTAGTACGTAGATGATGGTATGTTTAAAAGAAGACACTTCATACCCAGTTCAAAAAAAGGGAACAATAGACTTTGTAGTTTGTCGAGGTGTTACGATAGAACATTTTGACCATGGAGTGTACAATGATACGTTGTATTATGGCTATGTTCCATGGACATCTATTTACCAAGTTAATTTGTTTATTATCAAGTAAGTTGATACTGATGTGTTTGCTCCACACCATCATCGTTGTATGTCTTTATACCTCTGTGTCTTGCATTTGTCAAGGTTCATCTGGAAAACATTGGCTCACATGATATCGTGGATGGTAATCAGAAAATAACATTGGGTCTAATTTGGACCATTATTCTTCGCTTTCAGGTAACTTGGTTATTTGCCTTTATCACATAAGGCTTCGTTGATAAGTAGTGTTTACTCATTTGGACTCTAGCAGCCGTCCTTATCCGTGAATGAATTGCTGCCGTTTGTCGCATGCGAAGAAAGCTCATGGAGCGAGCAGGTGTTCTTGCAAGCTATGATTCCATTTTCTTTACTAGCTTGCTTTGACTTTGTCGACTTTCGATATTATTTTCGCAAAAAGATGGAGCAGCATGGTTGACCACATTAAGGAAGACGTGGTCTGTCAGCGGAGGATTTTGCAGCAAACGTAAAACTGCTTTCTTAGTACTGCTGAGGACTTGTAAGGTGGAAAATCAGGAAATACATAACGTATATCTACCCCATGGTTAATTGCCTCTTAATGTTTTTAAACCTTTACTCCGTCTGTTTATGTAATGGTATGAATTGTTACCAGATATGTTTTATATTACTTCAGTAAGTGTGTTCCTTAAATTACTTCTCTGATGATGTTTAATGAAAGGTTACTATAAATATTTTCATAAGTTCAATTCTTGTCGGAGAATTATGTGCCTGGTCATTATAATTATTACTAAGTTACGTTTCGAACTGGTAGATCTATTGTAAGAATACAGTGTCGTTATTATACTTTAACTTCATTACAGATGTACAACGCCTGGTCTGTTCTTATGATTTACGACATAAATTAAATTTTGAATCTAAAATAAACGTCTGGGATATAAATGTGACTTGATTTAGTTGTAACGTTCGCTGTGAGAACTTCACCACTTGATCAATGGTACCATTGTATAAAGATAAAAACAGTTATTCTAAAGGAATTGATATTTATGTAGAGTCAAGAGAAAGCTGGTAGCTATGTACGGAAGCCCGCAAAACCACATGCGCATATAATATTGTCCGCTGACATTCGGTCACTGTGAGAGCTAGTGAATTTTTGTGAAACGTAAACAGTGCATAACTACTCCAAGAGATGGAAGCCACTTGGACAAGAACGACCGACCCCTAGAAGAGAAAATCTGATATTTGGTCTAAAAGTTATTTTATTTTTGATATTATGGAATTTTTTACAATCTTGATCATCTTTTCAGATCCAGGACATTACGATTGAAATGGACTCGAAAGAGAAGCGATCAGCCAAAGATGCACTGTTGCTATGGTGTCAGTCGAAAACGGTTGGGTAAGTGTTTATATTTTGACCTTAACAAGTTGTACGTAGTCATGTCTTTGGGAAAGTGACATATGAGCCCTTCAGGTGCTTGCTTAGGCGTAGATCGGATACCTGAAATGCTTCTTATATGTTGATACTGACAAATAAGAGGATCAAGAAGGTCCAGAAGGAGAAGAACAAAAGCAAGAAGAAGAACAACAGCAGCAAGAAGAAGAATAAAAACAGCAAGAAGAAGAAGAACGACAGCAAGAAGAAGAACAACAACAGCAAGAAGAAGAAGAACGACAGCAAGAAGAAGAACAACAACAGCAAGAAGAAGAACAACAACAGCAAGAAGAAGGAGAAGAACAGTAACAAGAAGAAGAACGACAGCAAGAAGAAGAACAACAACAGCAAGAAGAAGAAGAACAACAGCAAGAAGAAGGAGAAGAACAGTTACAAGAAAAACAACAGCAAGAAGAAGAACAACAAGACTGGTACTTATTTTAACGACCTGGGTGGGATGGAAGCTTTAGTGAGCGGGGAATCGAACCCCGTTGTTTGGGTTTGAAAACAAGTTCAGTACCTGTAAATCATTGTGCTATTTAATAAGATGGAACTATATTTTGATTATCTTACTCGAATTGAAATTAACCATATCACTACACTTGTGGTTCAAGGTGTTATACTTTGCTTAATATTCGTCAATCAAGGTAAATAAATCTGGTCCATCTTAATGCACTATCGTATTCACCGACATTACCGCAGTGTGTATTGGCAAGATATTTATCAGCTGCCAAAAACAGGCGGAATATGTCATGTGGTTGAATTCAGCCAAGAATGAATAAGTTGATATTTTAAGTCAGTTTTGTTTTAAGTTATACCCGTAGCCATGTAAACTGGATATAAATGTCTCACAGAATTCACCTCAGGTTAAACAAGCAGTGCATTTTTTGTGTAGTGATTGGCATGAATATGTCTATAATGCCATATATGACGTCAACGCTTAGTACAAACATTGTGATCAGAAATTTTGCTTCTTCTCGCGGCGGGTGTCATGGTGAGTTAAAGTACAGTGTCATAAAATAATCAGAAGGTAACGAAGATCTAAAGCTGCCGTGCAATAAGATGTCCTTGCTTCTTGTCTAAGAAAGAATGTTATGGCCAATTGGTGCTCGTGATACCAATGGTTGGTTTTTATATTTTAATATATTGTGATTATTAACAGTTTAATATTTCGTTTCTATGTTTTCAAGTATAATGTGATTATTTACAGATTGTTGTCCCACATATTAGCAATGCTTATTTTTATTTTCTTCGGCAGTTATCGTAATGTTACTGTCACAAATTTTACGACTAGTTGGCGAGATGGTCTTGCATTCTGTGCTATCATTCACAAACACAGGTAAGCCCGTTCCTTTCGCTTCGTTGTATTACCTTCGCATACTACCTCACTGACCAAATGTAAAATATATGCATGCCCTTGATTTACCCTTTAATGCAGAAACCACTGAGCACAGGGATTTCCTGAAATAACCAACACTTTTCTGGGAGCTTATTTAATTGCCAGGTGAATTTTCAATTGTTAAAACGTGTGCTTGCTTGCTTATCTTTTTTCAGTACATCGACTGTGGTTTT
This sequence comes from Chironex yamaguchii, assembly GCA_024741275.1. Lineage (NCBI taxonomy): Eukaryota > Metazoa > Cnidaria > Cubozoa > Chirodropida > Chirodropidae > Chironex > Chironex yamaguchii. Next base: position 26,636 of record JANTCA010001649.1, on the reverse strand, counting down.
TAAGGTTTTCTTAATCTTTCTGCCAAGAAAGAAAACTTGTTTTTCCTATCACTCTGTGTCTGAGATTTTAGAATATCCTTTGACCCGATGTGATACTAACTGATCCTTTTGGGGGAGTAAGAGGTTAGTAATCTGCGACAGGAAAACCCCGCTGATTTTCGCATGGAGTAACATGGTCCCAGACCTTTGCAAAATCTTTCAGGATTTCCTTGTCTTGGACATGGAGTTTTGAAGTTTTGAATACGTTGCAATTTCTTACCTTGATATTAGATAATGTTTTCATTCTTGATCATTATTACCTTATTCTTGTGAAAGATATCAATTGTTTTGATTTTAGACCTGACATCATTGACTTTGACAAGCTGAAAAAAGAAGAGCCAATCACAAACCTCAACATTGGTTTTGAATGCGCAGAAAGAGAGTTAGGAATCACTCCACTTCTGGATGCCCCAGGTATGCAACTGCACTAGCTTGCATTTCAGTCCTTAAAATGTCACGGGGGGCCATTGTTCTACGAGTTGATGTTGAAATTGTCTACAGCGAAAATAGACATGTGCGCTATTAACTGTGAAAATAAGTTGGTATAGCTCGCTTTTGCCGCATTCATATCTTATGGTTGTGGTTTTTTATGCGTTTAGGATGAAGCATAAAATCCCTGGATTTTCTACGGACGTTTTGCCACTAATGTTCGCTAATACTTTTCTTTTTAGGTGTACGGTATTCATCACTGGCCTAATAGTTTGTCTGTTGAAAAGACGAAATCAAAACGTTGTGGGGAGTGACCTCTATTCCCTACCAACCGAAGGATGAACTCGTTATTTCGCACATGAGACTTCTGACTGATAAGTGCTAACAGCATTTTTTGGCTCAAATTCTGGTTTTTATTTTAATTCCTAAAAATCGATGAAAAACTTCCAATTTTCATTTGAAAGAGAACTGAGAATGACTGACTGGAAACATCATGCTGGTATCAATTACTTTTTATTTAATCTGTGTCAAAGCGCATGTCTCATGAATGAGTCCTTGGTGGTCGAAAACTCACGAATGAATCGTTTTCCTTCCGGAGTACTGCTTCAGTTTAACCGCCTTGTATTTTATTTTGGCCAGTAATTTACAAGGCACTGTTCAGGGTGGGTGTACTGGTGGTAAACGGATGGCGACATAAAACAGATAGACCGTCGAATGACACGCTGATGGGGTGAAGAACTGGGCGGCAAGGACACTGGCTGCCTCGTCATCGTAATGCTCTATATTGATATTGATGTCATGGAATGAGAGAAAATGAAACTTATGCTGCGTAAACCCTACTATAGCAGTTTCTGTGTATTGCCGTACCGTGGGGCTACATAGTTTTCCTACAAGTACAAGACAGGTCATACACTTACTTACACTTTTATTTGTTATGGAAGTCAAACTTGTATAGAGTGACATCCACCTACATTTCCTTGGGACACAAAAGTGTGCAAGCACACTAAATGCTACGGTACTTGGCTGGCTCACTACAAATACGGTATATGTAATGCCGTAACCTTTGCTGTAAGTGGTGAGCCTTAAGTGGGGAAGCATCTAGTATTTTTAAGTCTTTGGCATGCGATGATTGGGGAATTCAATTTGTATTGCCGCTGTAATTACTGCTTGCCTTATCATTCATTGTATGATTATGTAGTAGTGTTTATGTATAGTTAATCGTAATTTTGACGTTATTATTTATCAATCCTTTGTCCTTTAAATTAATTCCATGATAGACACTAAATGTTTTTCTATTGTTTTCTTTTAAGATGTCAACGTCGATTATCCTGATGAGAAATCAATCATGACCTATGTGGCATCTTATTATCATTATTTCTCCAAAATGAAACAAGTAGAAGTCAGTGGAAGTAGAATCCAAAAGGTAAGAGGACAATTCATTTTAATAGATGCACGTCGATGGTAAACGTATGATGGTGAATAGATGATGGTAAACACATGATGGTAAACACATGATGGTTAACACTTGATATGAAACAAACACATGATGGTAAACACATGATGGTTAACACATGATAGGAAACAAACACATGATGGTAAACACATGATGATAAACACATGATGGTAAACACATGATGGTAGACACATGATGGTAAACACGTGATGATAAACACATGATGGTAAACGTATGGTGGTAAACGCATGATGGTAAACGTATGGTGGTAAACACATGATGGTAAACACATGATGATAAACACATGATGGTAGATGCGTGATGGTAAAGACACGATGGTAAACACACGATGGTAAACACATGATGGAAAACACATGATGATAAACACATGATAATAAACACATGATAATAAACACGTGATGATAAACACATGATTGTAAGCACATGATGGTAAACACATGATCGTAAACACCTGATGATAAACACATTATGGTAAACGTATGGTGGTGAACACATGAGGATAAACACATGATGGTAAACACATGATGGTAAACGTATGATGGTAAACAAACACATGATGGTAAACACATGATGATAAACACATGATGGTAAACACATGATGGTAGACACATGATGGTAAACACGTGATGATAAACACATGATGGTAAACGTATGGTGGTAAACGCATGATGGTAAACGTATGGTGGTAAACACATGATGGTAAACACATGATGATAAACACATGATGGTAGATGCGTGATGGTAAAGACACGATGGTAAACACACGATGGTAAACACATGATGGAAAACACATGATGATAAACACATGATAATAAACACATGATAATAAACACGTGATGATAAACACATGATTGTAAGCACATGATGGTAAACACATGATCGTAAACACCTGATGATAAACACATTATGGTAAACGTATGGTGGTGAACACATGATGATAAACACATGATGGTAAACAGATGATGATAAACACATGATGGTAAACACATGATGATAAACACATGATGGTAAACAAACACATGATGGTAAACACATGAAGGTAAACAAACACCTGATGGTAAACAAACACATGAAGGTAAACAAACACATTATGGTAAACAAACACATGATGGTAAACAAAGACATTACGGTAAACACTAAGGATTCGGAATTAAGCTAGCATTGCTATTGATGGATGTAATACGAGTGACGTTTCTCCAGGTAACTGAAGAGGGCAGAAGACAGTGAGGTAGACAACGCATGGACTGACACGATAACATTCATGGCCGGACAGATTATAGTCTAAAAGAATTACTAACAACAGCACAGGATAGGGACAGCTGGAGGCATGTGACCAAAAGAACTCTTGCCGTGGCACTCGTACCACTGGCCACGGTTACGGGATGATGATGATGAATAAGAGAAGGTCGAGTTGTGCTTATCAAGAACCAAATATTTAACTGCTACTTTTATACAAGTAGACCTCCCTGTACTTTTCACCAATATTGGAAGCGTTATGTGATGTACCCCGAAATATGAAGTAATCAGAGACAGAAACGACTCGCTATCAATAAATGGCACAAGAACGCTTAGTGATTCAACTTACAGGCAACAATTGTTTTTGACGTAGGTAAGACATAAGTTATCTGCTGGTCCAGACTTTGCCAACTAAAGACTAGGCAAAAAGAAAAGTCGACTTCCAAGGTCAGCCACTCAAGCTAAATCATCTACCTTCTCATTCAACTACGAGAAACTTGACAACGTGTTTATACATGTTGATAACAATACATAGTCATAAACCAATTCTTTAGGAGTATTCACTAATCTTTCGATCAGGCGTGTGATATCTACCATTAGCTTTAGGAAGAAGTAAAGATAGAGGGGATAAAAAAATGACAGATTCGGGTGCAAAAAACCAAGCAATAGAATAACAAAGCTAAAGACTCACATGATATTCATCTTATGGCATATGATTAGGTTAAAGCCCAGAACAGCAGATGTATTACTTTAAAAGTAGCGCAGGAGTTAATATTGTAATAATATTACTATTACACTATAGTAATTATAGTATTTGAGAATCTGGGTGCAAAGTAACCTTCATGAAAACAGGAAAGAGATTGCTCTACCATTGGTCGTATTTTTTCCATTGTAAATCTACGATCTAAGTTTCACTTGAGCATAGATAAAAGCTTTGGAGTTTGGGCTACGGTTTACATGGTTCCGAATGCCTTCATGCCAAAGCCAGATGTGGCCTAGGAACATAGTGCCGTCAGTCGTCATCTCGGATTTTGTGTCTAGGGTATGATTTATTTTGTGTCTAGAGTATGTTTTATTTTGTGTCTAGTATGTTTTATTTTGTGTCTAGCGTATGTTTTATTTTTTGTCTGGAGTATGTTTTATTTTGTGTCTAGAGTGTGTTTTATTTTGTGTCTTGAGGATATTTTATTTTGTGTCTAGAGTATGTTTTATTTTGTGTCTGGAGTATGTTTTATTTTTTGTCTAGCGTATGTTTTATTTTTTGTCTGGAGTATGTTCTATTTTGTGTCTAGAGTGTGTTTTGTTTCGTGTCTAGAGTATGTTTTATTTTGTGTCTAGAGTATGTTTTATTTTGTGTCTAGAGTATGTTTTATTTTGTGTCTAGAGTATGTTTTATTTTGTGTCTGGAGTATGTTTTATTTTGTGTCTAGACTATGAATGATAGTAGGTGACGCGCTTTGATACAGATGCAAGACTGCTCCGTAACAAAGACTAATCTTGATTTTAATAGTGCTTAATGGCCATAAGTATAATGGTGCCTCATGTCAAGATGTAGATGCATTGTCCTCTTTATTACCTTCGTAAATGAGGTTATGTTTTCACCAGGGTTTGTTTATTTATTTGTTGGTTGGTTGGTTACTTTGCAAAATATCTGAAAACCTTATGAACGTATCGTTCTGAAATTTTGACCATATGTTGGTAATCTGGCTGGCTCCAAGTGACTCTTCCGGGAATGATCCTGATCCAATACTGGATTCTGGATCACTTTGAAACTTTTGGTAATGATATCTTCGTAAAACCATAACTAGCGTTGTATTCCTCTTGGGGATAACTCAGTTACACTGTCGCCTAGTAGTAGAAACCATACTTGGTAATGATATCTTTATGAAACCACAGCCAGCTGGGAAATCCCCGCGTAGAAGTCCTTGTTACCATGACACCTATTAGTACAGGTAATTTGAGAATTTAGAAAACTGAAAATCCCATCTGACCCCATTTGCTTGGGTGATGTTTGCGCTCACGGAGTCAGAAATGTGCTCTGTTAAAACGTCATGCTTTTGAGTAGATGACAACATGGCACGGTGTCTAGGAATGCCAACCAGGGTGACCTTGCCGTATGTCAAAGGTTAGTGTCCTACTTTTGATGTACTTCATGCGGGCACGTCTCGAGAATAATTTTTCACTGGTTACGGCCCATTGTGTGACCAGTACTTGCCCTGTCCACCGACAATCCAAGATTTGCCAAGTATTTACTACAGAGCGGAGTAGAGACAATCCTTATGGAACTTAGCTAAATCCAACCACAATCAGAAATCAGTCTTGGTATTCTAAGCAAATTAAATCATCTGGGCACAAACCTTAAAGAATGTTTATCTTTGTAATTTAGACTATATTACACAACAACCGTCCACTCCTGCCGCATTGCTAACAGACGATGGAGCAAAATTTGCTGCTTCTCTCCAACATTTTTATTAGTGTATTTTTATGTCAGAATATGTATGATTTCAGTGTCATTTGATTGAACTCGGTGTTTCACCAATTTATTCCTTTTGTTGTAGGTTGTGAAGCAGGCAGTCGAAAATGATACCTTGATTCAAGAGTATGAGCACCTTAGTAGCACATTGTTGGAATGGATATATGCTACTATTAGCCGATTGGGAGATCATACTTTTGGCAATTCTTTATTTGACGTACAACAGAAAATGATTGAGTTTAATGCTTACAGAACACAAGAAAAACCACCGAAGTAAATGTTTATTTTTGTGCTTTCGTATTTTCAGTATTGTTTGTCACAATTTCTCTAGGATGACCCTGTTGAAGGCAGCTGGTATTCCCATTGGACAAAGTGCACTTGTTTCTAGTTATTTCATAGTCCTTGACAAAAACAGGATCCTGCTGTTATATAATTCGTTAAATGCACAGTCTAGTAGCATACTGGCCACCGGGCGTTGCTGTTAACCACGCCAGGGATAAGGATTGTACTACAAAGTGAGATTTTAGTGAGAGAGGGCTGCAGATACTCACAGCCCAGGTAAAAGAATTGCTTTAGTATTCGCTAAACCACGGCGGCCTTTGTGCTCTGATTTTGGTTCCCGTTATCGTACTCCGATCTTCATAAACCCGTTCAAGTAATTTTTTGTATATTCTTGTTGTATATTCTCTTGTATGCTATTGGGCCTTCACTGTCGCCTTATTTGTGGCATCAGCTCAGTACAATATATTCCCCAAGTTCTTTCTCTACTGTTCTTTGAGACAATTTGTACAAGGAGAGACATTAATTTTGCAACAATAAACAATTTGCCGACAGGAGCCAAGCACAGAATTTGTTGTCCGATAATTTTTTTTCATTTAAGCCTGCGTTTACAGACCTATTGATTGCTTTAGTGAAACCTTGAGAAACCACAATCTGTTTGCTACTAGTTCGTCAATATTGGAAGTAATTTTTATTGTTGGAAATTGTTTGCCTTTTGCCATTCATCCAAAACCAATAACTCGCGTTTTTGCATTCTGGTTTTATGGAGGTTTAGAATTGCTTTGTGAGTCACCATTTCTATTTGTTTGAATTCGTACAGTCTTTTTTATTGTCTTCTATGTCTTATATGTTTCTTCGTCTTTTTTGTTCTATAGGTTTGTGGAGAAAGGAAATTTGGAAGTGAGGATGTTTGAATTGACAAGTAAACTGAGGTTGAATCATCAGAAAATGTACTCACCACCCGAAGGAAAAATGATAAATGACATTAATAAGGTACTCACTCTAATATGTTAATAATTATAATTATCATTTCTTTAATGTTAGCACTCTCTTAAATGCGCCATCTACAAACGTCCTCTTGTATTTTTTCTTTTTCCTTCTGTCTTCCTTTGATTGTCCTTTCTCTGTTCTCCCCCTCGTCTTCATCTATGCTTTGTTATTTTTTTCATTTTCTTGCCTCACTTACTGTTTCTTCTTTTCATTATTTTGTCTTGTCTTTTTGTTTTGTTCCTCCTCATTCTTTTGCTCCTCCCCTAGATCATCGTTCTCGCTGTCCTCCTTTTGCTTCTTGGCCTCTTTCCTCTTTCTCCTCCTCCTCCTCCCGTGCTTTCGTTACTCTTTGGGGGCTTTCCACAACATGCTACATTAAGGCTTTTATGAAAGCAATGCGTATGTTATCCTCTTTATGGGGGATAACGTATGTTTCTTTGGATTTATTGACTGAGTTTGCTTCATTTGCTGTGTGCATCGAATTGCTTGGTTAATGTAACTGACTGCAAATTTGTGGAAGATAAATGGGATGTGTATGTTGCATCCTACTTGCTTATTATTTATGGCAGTGTCTTTAGAGATTAGTGGATAGTTGAAAATGCATGAATATGTATCATTTGATATCGTAACGTGGTTGACTATTTCTTTGAAAAAGATTATTTTAGGTCTGAATCAGACGAACGTTGAACTAAAAGAACTATATGTGATCATAGTTGCCCTCCATTTTCTTGTTTTACTTCAGGCCTGGGATCAACTTGAGAAAGTAGAACACGACCGAGAAATTGCACTTAGAGAAGAGCTGATTAGGTAACAGGCTTTATTTGTTATGAAACCCAATGACCTGTCTCTTGGGTAATGGGTAGACGTCCTCGGTCATTGCCGTGTAGTTGTTAGTATTTTAATAAACCAACAAATAATTCATCTTATTTATAATAATAGTGACGGAAGTCTTGCCTTTCTTGTTTTCTCTTTTTTTTTACAATGAACTCTTGGCCCTTCAGAGAAGTACATGCTTTAAATGAAATCGGTGGTCCTAGAGAACCAGTCACCTTCTTTATATAAGATGAGAATTGCCGACTGTGGTAATTAAGAATGGATCGTTTAACGTCCCATCTGCCGTAGAACGAAACAGTTTCCAGGACAGTCAACGTTTTCACAGCACGTTACTTCGGTCTTATCCCAATTTTCTGAGGTCTGCATTATTGTTACTGTTAGTGGCCTTGCCACACCTTGTCAACTTTTTGAAGATAGTGAACGTGTCTTGGATAAGCTGTTTGGCATTTGATTTATACTCCATAAACTGATTTATCTAAGAAGTCTCGGTACCTAAATGACGCAATACGACCAACATATAGAATCCTCGTCTACTGAAATATGATAATGTTGACGTTTATGCTCCTTGTGTCATTGTTTAGATTACATTTGTTAGAGAAGTCTACCGATGCTTATCCTTTTCCTCTTTGCGCCATTATGCATGTTACATGTGCTGTTTGTGTTTTAAGATTTTTTTTTCATTCTCTTTAGACAAGAGAGGCTTGACCAGTTGGTCGCTAGGTTTTTGCGGAAGGTATGCAATATTTTGCTTATTTCACATGGGATTGCTCCCTGTATATATAAGTAGTTTTAGTCTTTGCTCTTCTCGATCATTAGGGTGTTCGTTAAATGTAGAAATGCAGACGAATAACTTGTGTGTTTTTTTATTAATTGTAAAAATTGTTGACGATATGTAATGTGCTTTGTTCCCAGTCCTTCAACACATTCCTTCCCACTCTTACTAGTTACAGTGCTGGAGAAGAATGTGATGCTGGTAATATTTTGTATTTCCGTTTAGTGACCTTCTTGACCCCAGCATGACGATGAAGCCTTTTTCTTTTCCATTTCACTGGTTTTCTTGTTATTGCCGCTTAACTGGCATTTACGATCTTTTTGTGGTACGAAACTTGAAAATCGCCTTGAAAGGTTGCCATATACATATACTTGCTTTTCTGACGATTTATACTCTGAAGAGTGTCAGACGAAAAAAGCTTTTAAATTTGTTGAAGCGTAATGTCGCGAATTTTCAAGACGATTAAGTGGCTTTCCTGGATTTTCAAATCATACTGTTCTTATTTCTGTCTGCAAGGCTGATTTGCGTAGAACGTGGCTTGTTGATAACAAGCGACTGCTGGCACAGGATAATTTTGGTGATGATCTACCTGCAGTGGAGGCGTCTGTGAAAAAGCATGAAGCCATAGAGTCAGACATTAAGGTAAGTTCTCAGACGAATGCTTCTGGCAAAAAAAACCATTGGAAAGTTTCAGTTGAAGTTGAAATATGCAATGTAATCTCGTTATAACGTGCTCGGTTATAATGTACGCCATGACATAACGTTCCGAAGTGGCCGGTCTTGGCAAAAGGTTCATACAAAACTTAAGTCATACCCCAGTTATAATAATACCCCAGCTATAATGTACTCGGTCATATACACTATTCTTTTGGCCTTATGCTTTAAGTTTTCGGGCTATTTGTAAAATAATTCTTTCTGCATGGAATACGAATTATTGATACATACACGATGAGGAAGAAACTTTTAAGGGACCGTGCTTTTGGAAGTATTTGATCAAGGAGATCAGTTGAATGGCAGCCAGCCGAAGAAGCATACAGATAGAATGTCATCAGCATTGAACCATCATCAATTCATGTCGTGTGTCGTGCTTTGTGCCCTACACTTTCATATAGCCTGACATACGCACACGTCACATTGTTTCGTCAGTTATGGAGTGATATCAGGTTAATACAGCTTCGTTGCTGCGTGTTGTATGACGTTATGCATTTGTTCAGTGCTTTAAAACCTTTGTACTTGCTGCGGTATCAAGTTATACAAAGGGTGGCTGCCTGTGCGAGGTTAAGAATTTTAATTTTTGCCATAAAACCCATTGTCATACCCACTACAGTCTTAGGTGTTGTAGGCGACTAATTTCTTTCCAAAACGGTTGACAAAGTCAGTTTGATCTGCAATAAGCAGAGACTAGTAAAGAAGAAGGTCTACCTTTTGTGGAGACTTAAGCATTTGACAAAACTAAGAATATTATGGAAAAACAAACAAGAATATTCTGGATAAGGGGAATTTTTAGGAATCGAGAAAAAGTTTGTCGCTGCTGACACTGAAATAGAATCGACATCCAGAGTACTTTTGTCGCTATTTGCACACGAAATTGAAAAGTTTGACTATCTTCATTTGCTTTGTTTCCTCAAAAGCCGAGAAACGACGTGTACACTAAAATGTGAAAAGGGGCATTTTCATATAAACTGTAAGCCTACTAAACAAGAGAGGAGACGTACATTATCATTGCAAACTTTGCTTCTGGAGAAAACCTTCTATCATAGTCATTCAGAATTGGGAGAACAACTGCGAACTTGGACTCCCCAGCATCTCAAAATGGCAACTAGAAACTTGCGTAAAACGAGCAAACCTTTCTTGAAGAGGCAAAAAATAGGAACTTGAAGCCATTTCCTATAATGTCTTAGTCTTTAATAATAAAGATAGAAATTTGGCTCGTAATAATTAAACCATTCATTCTACGACTCATGTGAAATTACAACTCATAGATCTAAATTTTTTATTTGACCTTTTCGTTATTTTACGTTAGTGGGACTTAAGAAATTTAAACTCGTGCATTGTACTCACTGCAGTTTTAACTTAGACGTCCTCAGATAAACGCACTTAATAACGGAGTGAGTAGCGAGCCTTATCGTGCACGTACAAGGCGTAATCGTTAGTTCCCAGATTGCTGGTAATATAGTGATGTAATCATTGGTGCTCAGAGCCCTTTTATCTCATTCGTGAAATCAATTTTTCTTTGCAGGCATATGCCGAAAGGGTTGTCGCAATCAATGAACTTGCTTCGGAAATCGAAGAACAAAATTATCATAATATGGAGACTGTGTTATCAGGTAGAGATAAGGTTCGCGAATTGTGGCAAGAGCTCTTAGATCTCCTGGCAGCAAGGAGCAGTCGACTCCAGAAACACTTAAGTCTGCATAAGATTTTCCAGGAAATGATCTACATCATCGATTGGATGGAAGAAGTCAAGGTAAGAATACTGAATTTTGATTATTTTGATAAACACGACCTGCAGTCACGCCTTTTAATGGTATGTTACAGGAGTTTTTCTTTTTCTTCAGTAGAACTTTGTCGTAGGCGCCTTTCGGGTACCCGAGTTAAAATGAAATTTGATGAAAAATTGACGAGGTATCGTAGACATGCAGCGGCGTGATTTTAAGTGTATATTGACTGTGCATTGATGTACTTGGTATCTAATTCCTCTTTTGCGACTTCAGAAACAGATGTAAGTACACTATTAAATATTCTACTCTTTGAAAGAGTCTCTTGCATCGGCTGTCCTAAGTTACAAACATGTACTAGCCTGCAAGATGCACACGCCGTCATGGGTGTGTTTAGTTTTATCGTCCAATACTATTTTACATCACGACGTGAAAACTAATAGTATCAGCCATCAATTGTGTGAAAAATTTATATTATCTTGTGATCTTTTTCACAGATTGGTCTCTCTTCTGAGGATTATGGCAAGCATTTCTTGGGTGTGGAAGATCTTCTTCAAAAGCACAGTTTGGTAGAAGCTGATATTGCTACGCAAGCGGAAAGAGTGACACAGACGAATGCAGCTGCAGATGCATTTTGTGAGATGGAGCCAAGTAGTGATGGTTTGTTTCACCTTTACAAAAAATCACCTTAATAAAGTAGCAATAAGTTTACATTAATTACAATTGACATGCGATAACTCGATTGCCCGACATTCCGAACTTTCGTTACCTGGAACGAATTTTTATTTCCCCTCGTTTTTTTGACTGTAGAACTTCTGCCCGATAACTCGACTGCGCGATAACTCAAAAAATTCGCTAATTTGAACACTTTTCTGTTTCCCTACAACAAATTACTGCCGAAAACTCGAACTTAGAAGGTTTTCGTGTATTTTAGACACAAAATCAAGCAAGAAGGACTTCGTTAGTAAAACATGGAAAATTATTTCAATAGTTCTTAAGAGGAACTATGTAACTGTGAACGACATTTCATTACTAACACTATGTTTCCACCGTTTCTCTAAAACAAATATTTTAATTAACCTTGGACATCCGATGACTCGAACATTCGAACTCGAACTGTGACAAATTTCGATTTCACTTGAAAGTTTGAGTTAATGAATATAAACTATATCAAGTGGCTTTACTTTTAGAGAACATTTTTTGTGGCCATCATTTTAGCATATCTTTTGTAACCGTATTGATATGTGTGTATGAATGTGTGTCAGTGTGTGTGTGTGTCAGTGTGTGTGTGTGTGTGTGTGTCTGTGTGTGTGAATTGCTTAATCATGGATTACTGTTCCTGGCAGCAGTGAGATTGCTGATCCACCTGTCACTCCCAAACCGATACGAGGATTTAAGGGTCGAGGTCAATAGACAGGTTCCTCGCTGACGAACCATCAAGGGAACAGCTAGGGAAGAAAATACTTCCTGTTCGGTGTGTGTGTTCATGTGTGTATGTGTGTGTTTATGTGTGCACGTTTACTCTTCATAGTGGAAGATGTCCGTAACGTTATTGGCTATTCTTTAGTCACTACTACACATGATCGCAATGAGACAGATTTTAGCGTTTTGATCTCTCGAGCACATTGAGCTTATTTTTCAATTAATAGAATACTAAGGTAGAGACCAAACACTATTTGGTTACGTCTTTGACCAGTATTATACAAGGGTTGTTAGACACAAAGGCGAAAAGGTAATAGTGGTATTTCCTGGGATTGCTGCACTAAAACTCACTGAACCAAAGTTGTTGATGAGGCTAAATGGCAATCCTGTTTCTCATTTAATTTTGAATTGCATGAAAGCCGAAGTCGGGGATCTTTCTGATGGTAGAAGTATATATTTTACTTTGCTTCAATCTACGTTACTGCCTTCTTTTTTTGATGTACCACTAAAGTTCAACTTTAATAGCAGCTGCTATAAAGTGGGTGCACGGCTGAAAGGTTTCATGGCAAATACATCAGTATTTCGGTATTTTGTCATTACTTCCTCCGTATTTGACAATTACAGTCTCTGTTGCGGTATGTACGTCTGTTCCGTGGTTGGGTTCATTTCTTATAATTTCTCAAGTTTGTTAGACATGATAATAATTTGGCCTCCCGATTCAATGCTCCCTTTTTCTAGGTTATGAACCAGACGTACAACAGATCCGCAACAATCAGCAGGAGCTAGAGAGTTCATATGATGATCTTCGCCATTTGGCTGAGGTGCGTCGCAAGACCCTTGAAGAGTCTCTTCAACTGCATTCATTTTATCGCGATGCAGATGAAGAAGAAATTTGGTTGAGTGAAAAGGAATATTTCCTTGCTTCGGCTGAATATGGAAGAGATGTAGATACGACCGTTCTGCTGATTAACAAACACGAGGTAAGGACCTTGCATAGAATTTGTATGTTTCCTCATGCCCGAACGTGGACTCTAATTACGGTCCTTGGATCTAGTTTAGGATCGTAAACGTGGTCACACCACCGTGAACGCCACGTAAGGTAGATGGGATGGGATAATTTGGATGGGGTGTGATGAATTTATTCCAGAATCGAAGGCCATCTGGTAACAGGCACTAGAGCATGATCCATCATTAGAATTAGAGGTCTACATGATACCTGAAGTGTCAAACGCCAAACGCCCAAAGCGACACTAGTTTGCGGTATTGTCTCCCAAGGCACAACAATTATTACCAGCAATTTTATGCGTGCTGTTCATTGTTTATTGTATAGAAACGCCATTATACTCTTGAAAGATTGTTAAATTCCTCGCGTTTTGTATTTAGTGTAGTTTAAAAAGCTGATGGAGAAGGCATTTTATCTGGGTCATGCTCTTTGTGCGTTTCTTATCTCTGAAAGCCGAAAGCCAACAGTCTGAGTGTATATGGTTCTCACCCAAATGATTTCAGCATATGCAGTTGTTACCACGTCACTGAATTAAGTAAGATTTTCGTCTCGATCAACTTTCTTTTTACCCTCCGACGTTTTTGGTTTATTTCTAGCTTGGTTTTTTTTTATGTTTTTCATTTCTTTACAGGCGCTCGAGCTAGAACTAACAGCTCATAAGCATCAGTTAGATGCACTTATTGCAGAAGGCAAAAACCTGATCGAGACAATGCCGTATGCTGCACCTAAAATACAAGAATTAATCGATGGTATAGAGAGAAAATGGGATCACATTGAAGATCTTCGACATCAGAGGAAGAAGAGATTGCATGAAGTGCGCAATTTGTATCAGGTAAGAACGCCTAGAAAGATACCTTGTAGTGAGGTCAAAGGTCAGCTGCAAGATCATTAATATTGAAAACAGTTACGCGAAGGTCACATCTATCAAGTAAGAACGGCCGTGAAGATCTATGTATGAACTGCATAGTGTGGATACTTGTGATAAAATCAGAAGTCAGGTAGAAGATCATGTTGTTGGAGGAATAATTTTATATCAAGCAAGTTTGGTTTTGCAAAGATAAAGATGGGACCTATGCTCTATAGAGTGCCCGTTTTGATGAGGTCATAGGTCAGGAAGAAGGTCATGTTAATGAAGGGAACATTTGTATTAAATAGTGTAAGTTAGGTGAAGTTTGCGATTTATATCAAGCAACTATTGTTTTGCAAAGATAAAGATATACTCTGAAAAGTGCCCCTTATGATGAGGTCATAGGTCAGTTATAAGGCTTGTTATTGGATGAATACATTAATACTGAATGCCAAGAAGCTGCGTCAATGAAAACGAGTGCACCGGTTTCGTGTACCAAACAATACAGACATTTAAGTGGAGCACAGGAAGGGACATCTTAAGACCCCGTTATCTGAGCAGTTGCGGTGAATTGTGCTAATGCTTGAGAATCTCGTTTGGGACCAAAAGATTCTAACTGCTCAGCATATTAGGTGATATATAGTTAACCTGTTAGTTCTATTGCTCTGACTAAATTTATGATGTTGATGTTGTGTGTGCCAGGTGGCAATGGGTAGATTTTAACGATTCAAAACATATTGTTAACTGAGGATTGAAATTTTCAATTAGTGGAGTGTGTACTTGCAGGAATGCTGGTATGAATGGAGTATCTGTAGTATGTGTTCTTATCATTTTTTTCGTCATAGTATCTCTTTGATTGTAATGAAGCCTGCGTCACAATGGATGACATGGAGGTGGCTGCTTCCAACGAAGATGTTGGCCAAGACGAAGATTCTGTTGAAGAACTGTTGAAAACGCATCGGGTACTCAATCTAATTTTTTCCTCACGAGACTGTAATTTTTCATCTTATTTAATCACACATAATTTATTCGGGGTATTATTATATTTATAGTGGATGTCTGCCGTGCATTGAACAACATTCATGTTTCAAAATTGTATGGTTATTTGTTGTTGTTCACATTCAGAGCCATGGCAGTTCAATCTTAAGCAAACACACTTGCAACACTAGGTGATTGTAAAGAAACATTCTTAACAATTCAGTGATTTTTTCGTGCAACCAACCTGGACAAGCGGCTCGAAAAAGTTACTTCTTGAGTAACCAAATTATGGGGAAACATCTTTAGTAGTATGCGACGCGTGCCGTTCGAAGTCTGTGAAATACTCTTTTCGGAGGTCCCAAAGTGTGTGTCATAAGCACTAATGTAAAGCGTTGCCTATATATGCCTTATGACGTCTGCTGAATATAAAAAGTTATGCGGCGGAGTGAAGACGAGCAAAGGCCATGGGAATTGTTGTAAGAGAAGTGCGCATGCGTAGAATTTCTTCGGAGGCGAAACAGTCTATTACAAGTGACCTTGGGAAGGTTGTTACGATACGCAGAATAATTCTCGTCTCTCTTCGGTCAAGTCGGTTTTGTTTTTTTTGTATTTGTGATTATTCCACAAGTAGGACAATGTGTAAGAAATTTCCTGATACTGACATCGTTCTCGTTCTCTAGGTTTTGGTAAGCAACATCAATGCTTTTGAAGATGTTGTTCACGGACTCGAAGAACAGCGACTACAGACACTTGGCGACGAGGTATGGTCTTTGTAAACTTATCTTAAGATTAGGAATATTATGATGTATTGATATATGCAATAAATAGGGTGGGTTAGTAATTATAGGGCGAGTATTTCATCCTGTGACGTGGTCAATTTAATGTAACTTTGAAGTGTGCATCTCATTTTCTACAGTGTTTCAAATGCTTATAACGACGCAAATGCAAGGAGATTTGGATCTTTTAGTTAAAGTTAATACCCAGTTTCAAGCTGAGTTAAAATTGGAAAGTTTCATTGTTTTGATGCAATTGAGATAAAACAAAGGAAGTGATATATTTCAATTTCATTGATATCTTTGTTGTGGTGGGGATCTACTGACAGTTAACAATGGTATTAGATTGGTTACTTATTACAAGCAACTGAATTTTTTTGATAAATTTAAATTCACCCTATCCTGTTTTCGAGCCTATAGGAAAGGAGGATTGACTGGAGGACGTCAGCATCTTATACTAAGAGCAAAATATATGCCAATAAACACGAATTTTGATTAATTGGATTTTATTGTCACTCATAGTTACATCCCAAGTAAATGGATTGTGATATTGACCTGAACTTAACTGAATACACCAATACCAAGTACATTGACGTACATTACATTAGCATTTGAGATAGGCTCTTATCCTGTTCTTTATCATTTTTACCAACATTATTTTGCTTCGCTTTGTTCCCAGGATCGAGACAATGGCGAGGTGCTGGATGCAAAACATCGGTAAGTGATCGGACTAGTGGTTTCAATATTGGTCAGTTTTTATCTTCATTGTTCTTTTGAAGACCTCGGGAATGCTGCCCTTGCCAGCACTTTTGGGTGTTAATTTTAAGCAATTGTCCATAGTTGCTGTAGAACACATGGGATACATTCATTCCGCTTTTACTTATTGGTTATAATTTGTCTTGAAACTCTATAAACCCCCTTCTCCGTACAGCTCACTTGGCTTTGCAGTTCCTTAATAAGGACCCCCTCTTCTTAAGTTCCTAAGGTTCTCGTAACGCCAATGGACTCAACAATCAAATATTCAACTTATGTTATACGCCGCGGAACGTATTATAAACAATCTTTTGTTGTGCTGCAAAACTTAAAATTCACTTTTAAGATCTGCGACATTGTACTAAAAATAAACTATAAAAGTTTTTAGCATCTGATTGTTTCAGGTAAGTAAAGATATATAGCAACCTCTCTGTAAGAATTGTAGACGGAAACTCGCTATTTAGAGCCATAACGAAAAAAGATTAAAGGCAAAAGACAAAAAGAAAATGAAAAACAAAGCATTATTGGAAGAGAGCAAGTGAAAAACAAACTGTCTGCGTAGATAGCCCTACTTTTCTTGTTTTAATGTAGACAGACCCGAATGCACTTGGATGTCAAAAATGTCGCAAATTTTTGCAATGAAGCGCATTTTGTGTAACGCAATTTTCGACATTTTTATCCTTTGACAGTGTCGAAAATCAGTATGCTAGACTTAAAGAGAAGGCTAACGAACGTAACGAGAAACTTCAGCAGTCCCAGGCCTTGTATAAGTTATACAGCGAAGCAGAGCTAGTGAAAACATGGGTCACGGAGAGGGTATGTTGATTCACTTTATATTTATACAAAATTAGCTTGCCTTGTCATAGCTCATTGGTGTGTGATTTTGTTGTTGGAGACACAGTGACTCTAGTGTCAAAAGTTCGTTCTGACGGAGAATCTTGTATTTTGCTTATTTGTTAAATTTCATACAAAGAATTATTACTGCTATCATTAATGATTATGATTATTCCTCTCGGCATGGTATATGGGATCATTCAATAAATTGACCACCCTGTGTTTTTCGTTGTTATACTTACACGGAGCTTCAAATGTTTAAATATTCAGCTAGAGTTGAAACTAAGGTGATACACTTCATGTTGGTTGTTTTTATTTGCAGGGCGGAGGATTCCCAGGATGCGATTTCGCAACTGCCCCTGTGTGTCTGATATGCTATAAGAAATCATTTCTCTGTGTTCGAAGTTGTCATGGTTTTGCACGTAGAAACGTGATTCTTTATATGCTTTTCAAGTGTTATTCATTCTATCATTAACATTGATTTCCACAGCATGTGCAGTTAGAGACATACCTGAAAGTAGAAAAGACATTTGATTTGGAACAGTGCCAAGTTGTGGAACAACGTTTTGAAGGATTTGAACAGGTATCTTGTGATTAGATTTTGGGCGTAGTGGATGACTGTAACGTTATTACCATGTTAAACAATTCCTTATCTTGTTAATTTAATGTCTATCTGTCTATCTGTGTGTCTGTCTGTGTGTGTATCTGTCTGTCTGTCTGTATGTATGTCTATCTATCTGTATGTCTATCGGTATGTCTATCTATCTGTCTAGCTATCAATTACAACTATTAATTACAATTGGAGCAGTATGCAGAATGGATTATTTGTATTTTTACCGCCGTTTTGGAGAGGAAGACATTCCATTTGCGAATTTTCTATCAGCAGTTTCTTTTTCGACTCTGCCATAACGTTACAATCCACAAATACTAAAAATACTATCCATCAATCAGTTGATCAATGATCAACTTACCTGTGTAAAATGTAATTAGCACTAATGTATTCCTTTGTCATTATCCGATGTTTGTATGTTTTCTTGGCATATATATATGTATGAGTGAAGCTTTATTTTAGTAGCTGCAATATATATGGAATTGACAGGGATCAATCTCGCAACCATTTAATCGTATCAATTATCACTGCTTTCGGAGCAGGAAATTGGGCAACAGAGTAGTCATGTCGACTTCTGCCAGTGATCTAAATATTGGTATTTCAGTAATACCAATTGATGTACGATTTCAATGTAAAAAGAAGTACATAAATATTATTGTTATCTTTATGATGAACGCCTCCCGTTTGATCTACTTTGCATTGTGTTCTCGTGTCTTCCAGGAATTGAAAGTGAATGAAGAGCGATTAAGTAATGTCAATGCATTAGCAGGTGACCTGGCGCAGAGTGGCAGTGACAGAGCTCCAGAAATAGAAGGCAAAGTGAAAGGTCTTAATGAAAGGTACGAAGTAATATTTTTTGTTAATCGCTGATGCAGTCACAGGGGCTCTAATAAAATTGCAATGTAGTACTGTGTTAAGCGGTTTACTGTATGATATCCCATGAAGCCTCTGTTCTTTGCTCTAGCTACTCCGTTGACTGTACACTGGTGGTGCTTGGTTATATTATTACACGTTGCATCGGTAAGGTGAGATATTATTATCTGCCGAGGAAGGGAGGGCACCTGTGGGCAGCTAAAGTACTTTAAATGCTCGAAGAAACGACGGGTCATGAACACAGGCCTGGAAACGGTCTTGGAGAACTCGGAATGGGGCAAAGAAAAAGTGGTGGCCAAAAATACCCTAAGGCATTACTTGAAAATTGCCGACTTCAAATCTGATTTCTTAGAGAAGAGACTCCGAAACAGTTCAGAGAGGCGAATCACTACTCAGCAGGCTGTTGACACTTCTGAACAACAATGAATCGAGGATGGAAAGGCGAGACGTATCAAGTGGAAGGCACATGCAAATTGTCCTTCGCGAAATTACCTTCCCACTGGAACTACCTGTCCTGACTGCCAGCGAGTCTTCGTGCATCAGCTTGCTGAGTCATATGCGAACCCACAACAACAATTGAACTTCCAGACTGCCATACTCTGTTAAAAGTGGTTGCTACTGCTGCTGATGATGACGATAGGGCATTTTTACTTGAGGGAGAGGATGAAAACGAAAGAAAGTGCAGAATTTGGCAACATAGTGTTCCTCTTGGTTGCTCTTTGGGAACTATAAATTCAGTGTGCACACTCTAAATGCTCCTATAAAGGCCGAGTTTGAATAAATGTTGACGGTAAGGGTTTGGATTGTTGATAAGCCGAAGGGCGTTTGAACATTAACAGTATTTATGATGTTAAGCAGTATTGTCTGGTGTAATGGTAATTTGTTTTTACATCAATACGATTTGTACTTGAATCAAAATTGAATACTTCGACATTGACAAATACCCTTGCAAGCTAAAAGCTGTTTCTCTTCCTCAATCTGAAGTACATTTCTGCTACATTGATTAGGGTATTTACTTTGACATATTTCTTAAGTGTTAAGTTGACATGATTGACAAAATGAGAGACCATCGGTCAGCAGGGCATCAAGAGTGGTGCTTAATCATTTATCTCGATATTTTTGTAGCTGGGATGAATTACGTCAAGATGCAGATGAGAAAAAGAAGCAACTGGTAAATGCGCTAACCATTCAAAAATTGTACAGCGAAATCACTGAGACCAAGGTAATTGACATTATTTATAACAATACTATGTCAGTCGGAAATTGCTTCAAGTAATAAAACAAATTCTGATTTTGGTTATACTACGTGCCCATTCTTTGGTTAACGTTGTAGACGTATTTCGCCCTGCCGCTAAGACTAAAATTTCCGTATCAGTGTGACAGCTTCGCTGAGTAATGTAGTGTGAAATATAGATTGATAACTTAGCCGCCTTTTTAAAGAGCAAAGCGATCCATCTGCGAATTTTCAACCTACACGGCCTTAGCCATGAGGGAAGTAAGTACGTAGTTAAGGAGGACTGGGACCAAACTAAGATCGAGAGAACCAATCAGAGTAGGGCCAAAAGACAATAAGAAAAGTAAGAATTAATATAAGGAAAAACACGAGAAGAAGGAATTTAGTTTGAGGTTTTGGCAGTCACTAGTGGTGTTAAATTTTATTTATCGTTTCTGACAGTTCACCCAATTTTTAGATTCCGGCTGGGTAAAATATTGCAACTGGAAATTAGGGGTTTCTTAAACAATGGCAATTTGAATTATCGCTAGTCGTTGAGATACGGATGTTAACAAGAGAACCGTACACATTTGACATAAAGTATTTTTGAACGTTTTGTAGTAATCTTCCTGACCTTTTGTGTTTGTTTTATAGACAATCATTATGGAAAAGTCACGTATTCTGGCGACCGTAGAAGAAGTTGGCACAGATCTATCCAGTGTCATTATTTTACAAAGAAGACTTAACAGTATCGAAAGAGATATCGCTTCGCTTACAAACAAGGTTATTTTCACCAAACTCTATCTATTTTTAATTCTATTTACACCCGCTCACTTCAATTGAAAAGCGTTCTGCCTTTCCTCTTTCTACTTCTTGTCTTTGTAATTATCTAGCTCATTGCTGCTATATACTACTAAACTATTACAATTAAAGGGTTGCAACTTTGTTGGTTCTTGCTTAGATTTCAAAACCTTCAATACCCGCAGTTCATTCGACTGCGATGGGTACGTTATTAATCAGGTGGTTTGATGTAATTATGACTGCATCACCCTCTGTACCCTCCGAAGGGAAAAAAACTATCCTAATATGGTGTGGTACGGATGGTGTAATAACTGCCTATTTGTATGTCGGGTTTACAATACACAATAATCTCTCGTTTTGAAAGGCAATACTATTTGTTAAGTACCTTTGATTATTTTAAAATGTTTTTAATGTGTACCACGGAAGGTTTATTTATGTCCATTCTGCAGAATTTGTATTTGACGCGAAAATTTTGGTATTACACTTGTGTCGATTATTCCTATCAAGATGATTACCTGGATACCGTGGTTGGAAGCTCTGTTGGTTTGTGGCTGTTTTAAATTCTCTTGGGACTTCAGTTTTGACTATTCGTTTTCTCGTTGCAAAGGACCCTCAGCTTGATACTATTGGCGGCCATAACACATGCTAGAATTTCTTCTGAGCTTGCTTAATTTTTTCCCCAGTGAATTTTCCTATTTAGGTATGACCGCTGCGTATCCATTATTTATCGTGTAATTATGTAATACTATGATCTATTATTATTCTCTTCAGCTGGAAGACTTAAACAGCCAAGCAGAACAGTTGAAACAGGAGCATCCTGAGGTAAGAGCAACTCTTAATTGAACATGTTTGCATTTTGGTTTACGGGGAACTCTGTTGCCGTATCTATTTGTGTCTGATCGAGAAAAATAGATTCAAAGGAAGTTACACCGACATATATTTTATGTTTTGTAGTTTTAGCTTGCTCTGAAGTTGAACTGCATGGCGTATTAGAAAATGGTGAAAATACAATTTCGAAACGTCAAAACTGTGTAAAAATTTACCTGTGTTATTAATATTTATTTTTGCGAAAAGTTTCAGTTGAGCATAGATTCATCTATTACGTTTTGTTATGCAGGCTTTTCAACTTCCCCGAGGACTGATTGCTTAAGCTTTATGGTCAATTACGGACTTCTTTTAAAGTACGCTCAAATCTCTTTGATTATTTCAGAGAGTATGGAAAATAGATTCTGACTTTCTGTGCGTGAGTAGTTAGGTGATGGTGTGGTAGACCAGTAAGGGTTAAAAACATAGTCCCAGGTGCCGATTGGATATACTGCCTTTACTGTTGTTCAGTCGATTTTTTTTGGTTCAGAGAATTTATTACAAGTTGTGTATCTTTCTTTTCCTGTTTTATGGCATCATTTTGCAACGCATTATATTTCTATTGCAGGAGGCAGAGATCATCGATAGCAAGTGTGGTGACCTCATGGCATGCTGGGATGACATGTCTACAGTTGTAAGTTATTGCATATGCGGACTTACTTTAAATAATGTTTGAATTGAATAATGGATCATGTTTCACTGTAGTACATGATAAGTAAACTATTTATAGTTCAAAAAGTCCGAGGAGTGTATAATCAAGCAACTTTGCAGCGTTTCAGCTACAATCACTGCGAAAAGTCCCAGGTAAATCTAACAATTCGACCTCTCGAAGTTACTTAAGGTATTACCTTTGTCTCTTTAAGCTGCCCCCTTCCCCCCAATTACAATGTTGCTATGTCTGAAGCCGTTGCAAAAGCTTTGCGAATTGTTGCTTTAAACAGTTGCTATCAATGTTACCTTTTATCATGCTCACACACCAACATTGTTAGAAGGGGTGAGGGGATGAAGCATTGAAAGTATGGAAAAGTTGCAACTACTAGGCATCAGTTTTATATAATCATATTAATGCCCTACTTTATAGAAGTGACATTAAGCTTGTATTGTGATCTATGTTGCTTTATCTGGGATGTATCTAGCGTCTGAACTCGAGGGATATCAGGTTTTAATATAAGTCCGATTGGTTTCTAAAAACAAACTTTAATGTTAACATATAGATTGCTTTAAGTTTGTCACGTTATATGGTTCAACTGGGCCCCTTATCCCAAGTTTATTTCTCTGTAGCCATACGTTTGCACATACCTACTGATCCTAAATACACTATATACACTAGATAAATAGTATCTGCAGTCGTAACTCATAATATTTGTCATGACAGGGAGGACTACATGCAATTAGTTTGTGTCTGTTTCTTTCGAATAAACAATCGCATATAATGATACGTTCTGCTTTGGTTGGGTAAGTTCTACTGATCATCTTGGTCGACCTTGTAACTCTTTTAGACGCTTTCTAAATAGTGGCCCGTTCTGTCTATGTAGGTGAAGCAGAGAAATGAAGCTCTGGCAGAAAGTGGAGAACTTAAGAGATTTATTTTGGACTTGGATGATTTCCACACCTGGTGAGTTGCTACGACAATTACGCAACGTTATCACTGTGGTATCTCCACCAGGCGTCACAAAAAGGATTGATATCGATATTTGTCGCCATCATAATGTAGTTTTGTTGTAAGGTAACTACTGTGTTTGACATTTTAGGCTCCACGTAAAATGTCACTCATTTCATAAGGGAATTTAATGGCTGACGTTTGACCTGACTGAGTGCAGAAGAATGGATAAGATGCAACAGGACAATGAATGGCAGGAGGAGTTTCTTTACTTTGCACTTTGGTTGCATATAATTCGGCGCGTGAAGAGGGTGACCTTTGACCTGGGCGTAACGCAAGCCAAATATCGGCTTATGACTAATGGAAGAATAGTGACTTATGTCCTTTGTAAGGCTTCTGCGATGTAAAGAAACTCCCTCCTTCCAAAGCACTTTAGCATTGTATGACTTGGACACTCTTAGTATTACATGCCCTTGGCCAATTGTTTGTCTATCCTGTGGATGGTGAGTAGCTTTGTGATATGCTTCGCAAAGTCTTCAAGAGATGTTTATGAAATAGTGCAATCCTTTAGTAAGGTCAACCATCAAAGTCAATAGTCAGGCACCACCACAGTTTGACATTCGCATCATTGTGAAAGGATGGAAGGTTTAATTTGATGGAATGATAAATGAATATGTTTGGTCGTGATAATTTGATTCAATGAGGCTGCTAAATACAACTTCCTCAACGAGAAGATCGTGTAGAATAACAGCAATTTATGCTGTTTTTGTCCTGTTTTGTTTAGATTTCTTTGTCTCATTCTTTGTATAAGGCTGCAGAGGAGCCAACAAGCATGTGCATCAGAAGATATTGGGCAGAGTTTACAAGAAGCAGAAGCCATGCTTAATGCACATAATGAATTAAAGGTACTTAAGAATTTTTTCCCAGGAAAGTGTTCTTGTCATGTCATGTCATGTCATGTCATATTTTGCGCAGTTCAATGCCTAGTTTAGTAGTACAATCATCTCGTGTCATGAATGAAGAAACGGCAATTCTGTCACTTACTGGCTGGTAATATATGGTCGTAGGTACTGTTTCTGTAATGTTTCAAATTTATTGGCTACCAGGTCGATGACAATGAAAGTGATGATGTCAAAGAAGATGATATTAATGATGGCGAGGACAAAAGTGATATAAATGAATATTACCGCGACTTCGACGATGACGATGATGAAAATGACGACAATGATGATGACGAAGACGAAGACGAAGAAGAAAATGATGATAATGACAATGATGATGACGACGATGATGATGACGATGATGAGAATGACAACATTGATGATAACTACGACAAGGATGGTGATGACTATGATGCCGCTGACATCGAAGATGATATGAGTAGAGTAATGACAGAAATCGTGGCAGCCATGTTAATTATGCTAGCGCTTGATCTTCTGGATTTTAGAAGAAGAAAACGAATTGCAGGCGCATATTGCCCAAAGGCTGTTAGAGGAACTAAACTACCGTAGATATTGGCCTGTGTCTTTCGAATAGAACAGTTGTGCCTTAGTAAAATGGCTATCATTTCATTCCTATGACGAATGTCGGAATACCAATGACGAAAGCAAGATATAATAACAATTGAGAGTTAAAAAGTTACTGATACATTTTCCCCATTTTTTGTTCACAAAGGTAATAATTGATCAACATGAAGATGATTACAAGAGACTTGTAGAAGAAGGCCCCAAATACATCCAAGATGAGGGTGACCTTCAACAGCAATCGCTGAAGCAACAGGTGGAGGATATTCAAACTGGTTGGGACGACATGTTGCGCCTTTGGGCCAAGAGAAGGGACCTCCTGGAACAAACTTATAATCTGCAGGTACCCTTTCTTGTTATTGGGTTGTACTAGAGGAGTTATTTTGCTTGTGTTCAATTGAGGGAGTTACTTGCCATCAGTCCAAAATGTTACTTAACCCTGAAATTCCATGAGACCATTTGGTATTGAGGATCTAGAAATGTTATTCGAGTGATACACAATCTTTAAACCTTTTGCGGGCTCTGTTTAAATACTATACTTGCGTGTACACTCAAACCCTTCTTACTCAACATAAGTAATGGTCAAAAACAAAACCAGTTTGAAATACGAGACCACAATTTTGCCTCCGCATAGATTCGGTGTAGGATTGAAATGTTATGCTTTATACAATACTATACATTTAACTGTCGTTGAAGCAGGTAGACGGTTTCTATTTTTCAAGCTTGTAAGATGAACTAAATCGAACGTGAGTTTGACCGTCACTGTTTCGTAGGCATGTTTCCCCGTGGTTTTTACCTCATGTTATATATTTTGAGTAAACATTTGTTTTTGCCAATCTTTGTCTTAGCTATTTTCGTCGATATATCTTAAGTCTGGGTTGGTAGAGGGTGAATATTGTCGTTACATCGGTACGCAGTCAGTAAACGTCCGTTTAAAGTTTCAAAAATTATGCTGTTCTGTGTTGACACTGTAAATAGGCATGTTTACTAATTACAAGAGAGCTCTTAATATTCTACACTCGTTTTCAATCTCACGTTTCACCGTCTGCTTTAAATAGAGTCAATTGTTTGCTCATTGTTCGTATCTTCAATACAAGCACAAATTCCTGTTTAAATGAATTTTCTTTAATTTAGTTTAATTAAATATTAACTCTGATCTTGTCCGTGTTATCGTCTACATATAAAGAGATCTTATAACTCTATATTCTCTTGTGCTTGAATTACGTGAAGATTCCCTTTTATGAAAATGATTGCTGAAGGTCACAATTAAACAGGACGTAAATAACTAGATACGTTTCCTCTGAAATAGCTAAAACGCTTTAATGATGCTGTGTGGATTAAAGTCCCTTCAACAGATGAGGAAGTAAGGATTCAGTCTGCTAAAATCGGTGAATCGGTAAAATAGTCTTCTATTGCGATTCCACACATTGCCCCTGCCTCCAGGCCTTAAATACTCCCCCCCCCCCCGCAGATTTACTTTGATTTACTTTTATTCGTTGTTTCGAGTTCAAAATCTAAACGTTAATCCAAACTATGATCTCATGAGTCTAAACCGCTAGCCTCCACGTTGAAGTGAAT
>JANTCA010001646.1:0-11861 GCA_024741275.1 Chironex yamaguchii | reverse complement strand
TACATAGAAGTTGAAGCACCGGTAAATCAAACTGACTATTACATAGATGGTGAATCAGCAGCAAAAGAAACTGACTATTGCATAGATGTTGAAACAGCAGCAAAATAAACGGGCTATTACAAAGAAGCTGAAGCTGCAGCACATATACCTTGAAGCAGCTGGATACATACCTTGAAGCAGCAGCAATAAAAACTGACTATTACACAGACGTTCAAGCAGCAGCCAAAGAAAATGAATCTTACATAGATTGTTCAAGCAGCAGCATTAGAAAATGAATCTTACATAGACGTTAAAGCAACAGCAAAAGAAACTGACTATTACATAGATGTTGAAGCAGCAGCAAAAGAAACGGGCTATTACATAAACGTTGAAGCTGCAGCACATATACCTTGAAGCAGCTGCACACATACATTGAAGCAGCAGCAATGAAAACTGACTATTACATAGACGTTCAAGCAGCAGCGAAAGAAAATGACCATTACATAGAAGTTGAAGCAGCAACAAAAGAAACTGACTAGTACATATAATTTTAAGCAGCAGCACATACGCCTTTAAGCGGCAGCAAAGGATACTGACTGTTACCTAAAATTTGCAGCAGCAGAATATGAAGCTGACTAGTACATATAAGTTGAAGCACCAGGAAAAGAAACTTATTGGTATATACAAGTTGAAGCAGCAACAAAAGAAACTGACTATTACATAGAAGTTCAAACACCGGCAAAAGAAACTGGCTAGTACATAGACGTTGAAGCAACAGCACATATACTTTGAAGCAGCTGCACATATTCCTTGAAGCAGCAGCAAATGATACTGACTATTATCTAAAATTTGCAGCAGCAGAAAAAGAAGCTGACTGGTACATCGAAGTTGTAGCACCAGGAAAAGAAACTGATTAGTATATATAAGTTGAAGCGCCAGCGAAAGAAATTGACTAGTACATAGACGTTGAAGCAGCTGCACATATACCTTGAAGCAGCAGCAAAGGATACTGGCTATTACCTAAAATTTGCAGCAGCAGAGAAAGAAGCTGACTAGTACATATAAGTTGAAGCACCGGGAAAAGAAACTGATTAGTATATATAAGTTGAAGCACGATCGAAAGAAACTGAATAGTACATAGAAGTTGAAGCAGCAGCACATATACCTTGAAACAGCAGCAAAGGATACTGACTATTATCTAAAATTTGCAGCAGCAGAGAAAGAAACTGATTAGTATTTATAAGTTGAAGCACGATCGAAAGAAACTGGCTAGTACATATACGTTGAAGCAACAGCAAAAGAAACTGACTATTACATAGAAGTTGAAGCAGCAGCATATATACCTTGAAGCAGCAGTAATGAAGCCAACTATTACATAGAAGTTGAAGTATCCATAAAAGAAGTTCAATCCTACTATTAACTTAAAGCATGATGAAAAGTATAAATCGTCATAAAGAAAAGTATAGATAAATGGCAAAATATAACTATATGGCAACATTTTTAAAGATGAAATGAGTCAGACGACGAAAGCTTCTATGTTTTTAAAGCAATGTCGCAAATATTCATAGCGATTTTCAGTTTTCGTACCACGAAAAGAATACTCGAACATCTATTGAAAGTATAACCCCATCAATGGACAAGTACTGCCACAGGTCCCACGTAGCAAGAACAAGTGACACTCATATCCGAGATACAACGTAACCAAAGTGACTCTAAACTGTTAGTTGAAACATCAGCAAAAGAGAATAATCCCGAAAAGTAAAGTATAGCATCACCAAATGGGGGTGCATCCCACATGTTAGTTAAATCATCAGCAAGAGGTCCCTAAAAGTAATTTCATATCATGTGCACAAAAGAGGAATAGGAAGTTGCCCATGCCAATTGTTGTTCTTCGAGCGTTTTAAAATTAAAGCGACTTGTCAGAAGCTAATGATCACAATATTTTTGTGACATGTCCACTCACTGTCTGCGCTAATCTGTTGTAAACAGGTTTACCATATTATAACACTCGGCTTGCTTTTCGTTGTTCGCATTTACACTTTTCCTGCTTTGTATTTCTCTTGTCAATACATTTTGAGGCATTTTGGCATCGTTGGTCAAAGGGATGACTCCAAATATTAATTTAGGACCTTTTCTACATCAATCCCATCCCATCCGATCATATTTTATTATTCTAAAGCCGTTGAAGCAAATACTAGCTATTTCTGAGAAACCTGTAGTATGAAGATGTAGATTTTGTCCAGTTTACGATGTAGAATAGTGAAAAACACAAAGGACCTTGGAATAAATTGCTTATTTCAGAAGCTTAACAGAAGGTAGATGCAAGACTGAACAATAAATATAACGGGGATTTTTAACTATACCAAACAACTGAGAGTAATTATGAATGCTAGTTGCTAGAAATGGAAATTGTTGATATTTTGCAATAGAACGTTGCTGTAGTAAGGAAGCGAAATTTCATCTAGGAAATGGAAAGAATTTGTTTGCTGTTTCTACGTTTTCTTTCCTTGTGGCTCGAGACGTTCTTTGCTCTCTAAGTTTGATAAAGACCAGTATTTGGTCCATGTCTTCCCAGCGATAAAACAAGCAAAATACTCCTTCGTCTCACAAAAATATCAACTGTTTCAGCTGTTTGGGACGAGAGAATGATCCATTTTAAATTTTAGATCTACGAAGTCTTACGCAAGAGACAGAAGCTTACTCAAATTTCCGTGACCCTTTCCTTCACAGCGTATTTATTTAGATTTTATGGACACGAGTGTGTTGGTTATGGCTCTTGCATATTTAGACACTGTTTTCCCGGGAAAAATATTTCATAAATTACAATTCTCTATATTCTGTCATCAGAACTCAACATAAACTGATCGTGGTTTTAAACAGAGCTAGAATTGAAAAGGTGAATGCTATCCTGAACTAACTGCTAGCAGTCAAAAAGATTCATCAAAAGAAACCAGAGGATGCTCTTCTCATAAAGCAACTTGTCACAAAAGTTATTGACAAAGAAAGAGTTCCCGTTGCACATTTAAAACGAGCATTCTCACTTCACCGGAGGACTCTTTTCTTGTGATTCGCCTTATAGATAGAGCACAATTGTATAGCAAAAGCCGAAGGAAAGCTGGAACACCGGAAAAAGTTTAAATTATGCATCAGCACCTAAGACCCACTTAGCTTAGAAACTGATTGACTGAAAAGCAACAAGCAGTTCATTATGTTCATGATTCAAAGAGGAGTTGAAACACAGACGCAAAAATCTGGAGTTGTTATTATGAGCTAAAAGTGTCACTCATGGATTTTATGATATGCGTTTAATTGTATGTTTTCATTGTGGCGAGTTGGTTTCATGTCCCACCCATAAAATGACAAAGTGACGATAAAACCTTTCGTGTGTCCTTACCACCAAGGCTATTAAGAGATACGCCTATTTAAACGATCATCTTTTGAAATAGATAGGAACCGCATAAAATAAAAGACAGAAATAGTGATCTTTGACGTATTTCAAGTACCTTACAAAGCATCAAGCATTTGGCCTTTGTTATCTTTTATACGACAATCAGTTAAGAATGATGGAAGAAATTAACTTGCTAATTTTCTGATTTCAACTTTGAAAATTTGAAAAATATTCCTCTCGTTTATGCATTGTAAGGCAACTTGTCACTGTTTCCAGTAGACATACTATACAGTGAAGAATATATTGATGACATGTTTTTGTTACGATTAATGAACAAATACAATTCTTACAAAAGTCAGTGTTCATGATTAGTATTTCATATATCTTCCCGCTTATTTGGCAATATTGTACTTATGGACATTTATAGTTTTTACAGTAGACGTTAATGGCACTTTATGAACACTGAAATACGTACACACACACTCACATATATTTGTATATATATATATTTGTATATTTGTATATATATATATTTGTATATATATATATATACTCACATATATATATATATTTATTCGAGGTAAAATGATGGAATATTTCGTAACGACAAGGCAAGATTAGAGTCAATAATGTGCAACAACCGGTGGACCACTGTTACTTTGATCAAATTAATATTTGTGAAATAGGTTTTGACCAAAAATGTGTTAATGTGTTACTAGGAGAACTGAATTTCGATCACAAGTCTAGTACCATTACGTGATAATGATAAGGAAGAAATTTTCTATAATGATAACGAAGACATTTGTTATAATAATGATGGCGATAGTGGTGATTATTTAGATCATGATATTTTGAGTTAATTAAGGTCAGCATTGTATCTTGTAGCCTCTGCGCACATGTTTATAATCTCATCCTGTGTGAACGAACACAGCCTCGTGGTTATTTTAATCCATGACGAAATCCATGGGTATATTTTAAACTTTATCGGTCCAAAAATATATTTCTCTACATATCTATGGTGTTTGTCTTGGAAAATGAATGGGCCTTAGATCTCGAAAAACGAGCAGGCGAGTCACATCGTTTATTTGTTACTTCGGTGTGTTGGAATTATGCATTCTTTTGATCTGAAATCTGAGACAAACATGTTTCAAGTAGGTGATCTGGAGTACTCAACCACAGCTCCACCCAAGGGTTCAGTTTTGGGAACCTTTAGTTCTTACAACATCGTCTGCAAATAACAGGTCAGAAGATGGCAATTGTAAGTTATTTGTGCATTTTAAAGTTAAACTCCCATGGGAAGATTGTATCAACATTCATTATATTGGAATATTTGCTATGTAATATCGTTTTGTTTTGATTCCTCTTATCCTAAGTTAATCAATATCAGCTTGAACATACAAAACAGGATTCTGTCTACAGTAACCCTTGGGTTAATATTCTTTTGTGTTGGCTTAGAATTATTTGTGTAATCTGACGTTTAGAAGTGTTTGCCATTTGATGAGGTTAACGAGGTAACATTTTTATTCCTGACAAATGCCTGTCAGTAAACCTTGAATAAACTTACGTATTAACATTATAACAGAGACGAATAGTACAACTGTCTATAATCAAGATTAAAGTTTCTAAAGGTCTCAGCTTAAAATGTATTATGATTGAAATAACACATTGAACTCAAGATAGTACTTTTGCCATGTATTTCCCGTGCGTTAATTCCATGCTTGAAGATTGACCACTGTAGCTCAGAGCATCTCTCCTGTTAATGCAATACAAGCTACAAGAGATTTGATTTAAAAGGCTTCAGTCGTATTTTCCATTTTCAAAATAGTAACTTTACCAATGTCGGAAGGAAGCATTCATCTATATAGGTACCTGTTTACAAGACCGTATATGTTGACATGGCTGAAGGGAGTGACTGCTAAGCTTAATGGCAGATGCTTTCTCTTATGACATACATACCTGTTTATTTGATCTTTTAGCTGTTTTTCTCTGCTATTGTTCTTCTGTGTATGTAACCGCGACTTTATACACAGGACTTAATTGAATTTAAACTGCAGCTGCTAAGGACATACATAAAGCATAAAGGAGGTGTTTGACATGGTTGTATTTTGTGGTTTAATTTATTCATACTGCTTAAAAGGAGACCTCTATGACCTTGAAAACTGAGATTTGTTAAAAAGAGTTATCTGTTTTGCGACACTGACAGTAAACGATGACAACCAATTAGTTGAATTGGACAACAGAGGCAACGAAGCATAGCGCACTTATTAATGGAAGAACAGTAGACAATATAGGGGGAAATATTGTTATTGTGTTCAATGAAAATCAGGATGTGTCAGCAAAATGTAATCGTTCTATAGTATGATATAAGTGACAAAGCCATCACGAGCTTCATTAAAATCACTGTCGCAAGGATCCCACTACTCCCCGATTTTCTCACATACTTTACAAAAATCTTGTCTGGCTTGGAAAACTGATTACAGTTACCTATGTACTTGAACAAAACTTGTGTCTCAGTTAACACAATGTGCACATGGACAGTTTAACAGGATATGAGATTTATTACGCTTGAAAATATAATGTACAGGTAACTCAGTGTTGGAAATCTACAATTTATTTACAGATTCCTTGAAAATAATATCTGTTAACTGTGTATAAAAGCTTTGAAAATTGTTGACAAATTGTTGATGGCTTTAACCATCCGTTGACGATGTAATATATCATGTTCATCAACAGGAATTCTAGTACAAAAGGGGTTATGGCATTTAAAAGAGAAGTGTCCAAAATCATTTACGAAGTTTTACTGACCGACTTTAAAATGGACATAGACACTTCTCTTCTTTTGATCTTAATAATGTTTGCATGAGTAGTATTGATGTAAGGTCTTCCAATACAGACTACATGTTGATGAAAGTATATATATTGCATCGTCGAAGCTTCCTTAAAATTTCAACAACTTAAGTGCTTTAAACCATGATAAATTTTCGCACATATAATCTTTGAAGTGAAAACAATTATGACAAAAAAGTGTTTCAAAGACTTTTCTTACCCGACCTCCCGTCTCTCTTATCTCCCCTACAAAATGCCACGGGACATTTTTTCTCAAACCTATTACACATTGTCGTTTCAACAAAGTATGAAATATCAGTCAACGGTCAGTGAAAATGATATCATGGTTTATTTTGTTAGCAATAAAAGTTAGCTTGAGACGCCAAGCGTAAATCCAGCGAGTTACTTTTCATACTATCAATTACAAATGTTGTATTCTATACTATAGATGTAGTTTCTAAAAATGTTCAGCGTGACAAGAACACGTTGGCCACGATGTGGTATTGTGGTTGCTATCACGGCAAATGAATCAAGAGAAGCAAACGAGCCTACTTGTGGAGTTTTCTTTCAATACAAAACAAAACCAAACTGCATCGAGCAGTTCGTTAGGTTACTTCAAAGTGTTTAGCAGCTTTCAAATAAAGAATCAGTCAGACATTTCAAGCGACAATTTTATCCACAGACTGAATCACGCAGCAGGATACGTGCCAACAGTCGTAACCAGTCATATATTCTCTAGTCCTTTCAAATATCATTTAATATATTTCAAACCGTAATACTTTTGACTCTTTGTATAAACCTGGAACCAAGCTCTGTTTGAAATCTGCTTAAATAAATTTAGCATTTATAAACAATAACAGTGAGATAAAAAGTTATAGCTTCACAAATCGCTTGCGAAGCAAAACTACTAATTCGTGCACATTTTAACTGCGACGTATGAGATAAATAATGAATAAATGACTTATTTTCTGTCCAAAATTACACATTAGCTCCTTAACGTGCAGGTGTACGCAAATCGAGCACTCAAAAAGAACTTTTCTACGAAATAATATGTTTTAGCGCCAAAACCGCAAGGTACGGCA
The DNA here is from genome assembly GCA_024741275.1 of Chironex yamaguchii. Classification (NCBI taxonomy): domain Eukaryota; kingdom Metazoa; phylum Cnidaria; class Cubozoa; order Chirodropida; family Chirodropidae; genus Chironex; species Chironex yamaguchii. Next base: position 4,586 of record JANTCA010001646.1, on the reverse strand, counting down.
ATGGGTGTGTGTGTTCACTCGTTCTTAACTCAGACCCAGTCAGTTTATAACACGTACAGTGGAACCCATTTTAATGCGACCACTTTTTGGGCATGGAAATTTAGTTGTAATAACGGAGTGGTCGTATGATGGTTCCATTGAAGTACACAACCCTGAACACTGCAATTTACAGGATATTATAATAACTATTAACACCCTTTGCTTTAAAACATTTAATGAAATATTAATGCGTTATTATTTGTCACACTGTGTCTACTTTCGTTCAGCAGTCTACCAAGGATTTTGATTGGTCGTATTAACGAGGTAACTTTATGAAAAATAACAACTAAGGACTCCCAATGAGGAAACGGTGGTCGTAATAACGTGTTGGTCGGAATAACGTGGTGGTCGGAATAACGAGGGGTTTTTATAAAAAAATGAGTAGGCTTGTGTTCGAGTCAAAGAAGAAATTTTGTGTCGCGTTAAGAAGTAACTCTTTTTACTTCACATAAAATCAACCATATTTCGTTATGGAGATACTCTACCGATAATCAAATGTCAAAATTATAACGAGAGCATAAAAGGATGCATTCGTGAATTTTCATCTCGTTTAACAGAACTATTCAAAGTTAAGGAAATACTAGTTAGGGCAAATGATGACCAAGATAACGACGGACTGTGCTGTTGTAAGACAGAAAATGCAAACGCCGCGCATGAATCAATTTCCTTTCCCAAAAGGTTATCAAGTTACAACTTTCATGTTTGTTGCACATTAGAGGGACACACAAGACGGTACACGAATGCGTTAGAATGACTCAGAATTGGAAAAGGTGACCGCCCATCGTTGTTTACCTCTGAACTTAACAAGTCACTCTCTAATGATGACGATGAAAGGGTTGGTATGACATTGTCGTAAGTTGTTTGCAATGCCCAATCAGATCAGGAGGATGAGCTAACCTTAAATGTTCGTGGATTGCCCTCAAGCTATTTTGTAACATTATAACCACAGTTGGCTGTTTATCTTAAGTTACAGAGTTAAAAATATATAACCATGAATACTGGCCCAACATAACCCTTTCATTCAGAAAGTCAAGTTGATGAATAAGAAATCTAGTCTTCAGTTTTCAATTGCAAACTCTTACATTCTGGTGCACGATGTTAATTACTGAAGACTCTTCATACCCACTTTCTTATCCTAACATGTTTTGATATTTGCGCCCTTGGACATAGTAGGGTACACATCACGGAAAAACCTGGGGAGTGAGACTTCGCTGGTAAGAAATTTTTCGATAAAGACCTTTAAAATATTAGAAATAAAATTAAGTTATGGTTATGACCACGGGGGCGTCGAATCTGGGTCTCAATACTGAAAATCATGCCCATTTCCTCCTGAGCTAAACAGCTAAAGTTCGAAAGAGTATTAGTCATTCAACTCGGATCGTCTACCCTTGTTATTGGTTCTCTGTCTATTGGTGTATACGTTTGACAAGTGGCATGTGTTTCGTGTCTACAAGGCCTCCATGTATCGCCTTTTGCATTAATTTCATGTAGAAGACGACAGGGTGGTCTTGTGTTAAGAACAGTTAGTACCTTTACTACATTTCCATGAGGAATGTAGGGGTCTGCCTTGTAGATGCATGATTGTTGGTACCCTAAACAGGCAGGTGACAACTTTGGTGCGACTGTACCAAATTACCATTTCAGCTAGTTTCTGTTCTTGATTGCATAATATAGAAATGAAACTCCTTTTTATTAGACATGTACTCATTGCTCATGATAACACAGAAATATTAATTTAGAGTAAGACCAATAGATTTAAAAGTTAATTCCATTGTAATTCTGGTAACAAATTAATCATTCATAAGTTATTTGAAATGCAAATCTATTGATTAACATTGTTTGCAACATCAATAGTACCAACACTCGCTACGACTTTCATATATTCACTTGGCTTGTGAGTGTATAAGAAGCCATACGTTGATACTATATGTTTAATTGATTTATTTAACCCGAATCATTATAATATTAGCCTCTAAACAATAGGAAGGGTCATTGACAGGACAAATCCTGTTCCAGAAATCTTTTTCAAAGGCTTTACGTTTCAGTGTTTCCATCGGTTGAAAGAAATTGTAGTGTAAAATTCTACACGTATTATATAGTAGTTAGCAGTAACCGGAAAACATCATATTTTACAGGTTAGCTTGTTTATTAAGTTAATTTACAATTATCCATTAAAAACGTGTATCCTAACAAAATGAGAGCTTATAACAGCAACAATGCAAGGTAGAAGGTCAAAATTCACAATATTACAAGGTAAAAGTTCACAACATTCAAGGGTTAAAGTTCACAATATTAAAAAGTAAACGATCACAGTGTTAAAAGGCAAGAGTTTACAATATTAAAAAGTAAACGATCACAGTGTTAAAAGGCAAGAGTTTACAATATTAAAAGGTCAAAGTTCACAATATTAGAAAGTAAACATTCAGAATATTAAAAGGTAAAAGTTTAGAATATTAAAAGGTAAAACTTCACAATCCTAAAAAGTAAAAGTTCGCAATATTAAAAGGTAAACGTTCAAAGTATTGAAAGTTCAAAATATTAAAAAGGAAAATTTCACAATATTAGAAGGTAAAAATTTACGATGTTAAAAGGTAAAAGTTCACAATATTAAATGGTAAAAGCTCACAATATCAAACGAAAGCGTTTACAACATTAAAAGACAAAATTTTACAATGTCAAAAGGTAAACGTTTAAGATATTAAAAGGTAAATGTTTACAATTTAGAAAGCAAAAGTTCACAATATCAAAAGGTAAAAGTTCACGATATTAAAAAGTAAAAATTCACAATATTAAAAGGAAAAAATTGATAACATTAAAAGGTAAACGTTCACAATATTAAAGATAAAACATTCAAAAGTAAACAGTTTATAGTATAAGTTTAGTAGACCGAAATTGCAAGTGATTGAGGATAAGTCTAAGTTTCTGACCTTATTGATTTATTTGAAGTTTGAAACTAATGTCTAGTTCATGTGGTAAGCTATTGTAGTGACGTAATTATAACTTAATCTTTTGCAGAGTGCGTATTCAAGCGATCTAGAGTACCAAAAAAGTACTATATTTCAAAATGGTTGTTCTTGCATTGTCCGAATATCGCATGTAATCTTGAAAACTCTTGACTTTATGGACTCAGTGGGAGCCATGTAGACAGCGGCTTTATCATGACCTGAGTCGTATGCTTTTTATGACCTGCGTTTCGAGTGACACTTCTCCCATCATTAGGCTGCAAGAATTGACTATTTTATTCTTCCTCAGTGCAGACGTCCTTGGTGGCAGGGATCGAGATGTCCTGCCAATTGGCGCCATAGCTGTGTTGTGTTTGTTGTGTTTCTTTTGCTAGTGCTCGAAGCCATATTTATGCAAGACTGTAGGATATTCTGTTGATGTGATTGTGGTGTTGTAGGGAATGGATGATTTATTTAATTTTTCTTGTTGTTGTGTTAGTCTCCTTGTCTATAATATTCTTGTTTTCCGAGTCAAAACTATGTTTATTTGTCCAATAGTGGTCAGCTTTTTTCATACTGTTTGGTGTCACCACTCTGAACAGCTCTCCTGTGCTCTTTTTCACTTTGCCTCAAAGAACGCTTTGACTCACCAATGTATTGACAGTTCTTACAATCTAGTTTGTATACACTGCTGATGTTTGCTTCTAGAGGGACTGGATCCTTTGGTTTTGACAGCATTTTCCTTATCGTGGACGTTGTAAAGAAGGAGCACTGGATGTTGTGTTGTCTAAGAGTCCTTCTTAGCTGTTCACTTGTGTTCTTCACATAGGGAAGGCATATTCGGTTCAGAGGTTCTGCTTCTGGTTCAGCAGGATGGTTGGACCTGGATGTTTTATGTAAAGCTACCTGGACATCTTTTGCTTGGTATACCTTTGACAGGAGAACTTTATGTATACGTCTTTCTTCTTTTCTAAGGTCATCTAAATTGGATATGACACTTCTTGCTTTTCAAAAAAAGGTTTGTTTGTTTCGAGCTGACACTGGATGATGTGATTCATTGTTCAGATACTAGTCAGTATGAGTTGGCTTTCTGTAGATCGTGACAGAAATGCTGCAATCTGGTTGTCTTTTGACTAGGACATCAAGGAAGGGTATTTGCCTGCTGACGTCTGGAAAGAACAAAGATCAAGTCTGCTGAGTTTACAAACCACTTAGGGTTTTCCTTAAGATGCCTACATAAGAATTTCTTAATACTTTTGCTGAAATTCTCTACGTCAAATTTAGATCTTGTGTCTTATCTCCATTTCGGCTGCCCTGCCCTGAACTCAACTCAATTTTTCACCTTCTATCGTACTACCGAATCAATCACATTCAGAGTTAACTTGAAAATTTCGTTTTAATGTGTCCTCTGGTCTAACCCAGTCAATCCTCTAATAGACATTACTATAAATCAAAATTGACATCTGATAGACAACATCACGTTTTTTGGTGAGAAATAGATACTGACAGGAAATAACTAACATCCTTTCTATTAAAGTATTTCAGGCTATGGTAATCCAACGACAACAACATGTATTATAACAAGCTGGAATCATAAGACAAAAC
>JANTCA010001645.1:0-11863 GCA_024741275.1 Chironex yamaguchii | reverse complement strand
CTAGGTTACGTCAGTCAAAATCAATCCATTAAGCACAGCATGTATTGTCACTTTTGCACTCAACCCTAATTATAGTTAAGGCATTGTGGTGCTCAAAAGCTAATACTGGCGATCAATATATAAATTTACATACAATGCACAATGAACTCAGTTTGCTATTTCTATATGTTCATGTTTAAATAAGTCCTCTTATATGATGTAATATTTAAGTGCAGGATATGGGCAGTCACAGACATCTGAAGACATTTGAAGTGTTAATGATGGATGTTCAAACTGACTGACAACAAATTGCAGCTGGCTCTATCTTGCAGGATTCATTCCAAAAATATGTTATCTTTGTGTCTCTGAAATTTTTCTTTTCATTTGTAGTATCATCAGCCAAGTCAAGGATATGGCTCTCATAATCCTTATGGATACCAGTACCCTGCTCAAGGATATGGAAGTGTTTATGGGCCAAGACCGCCTCCACATGGAATTGATCCAGTACTGTGGGGATGGTTTCAGGTATGATTATGACTTTATCATAGTTTGTTATGTTGTTTACCATTTTCATAAGAGGGAATTATAACAATTGTTTTTTATTTCAAGAAGTTGAAAACTAGAGGCTGTGTTGAGCATTACTGCAATTAGCTTTTGTTTGCTTTCAATAACGTTTAATGGAAAATGTTTTGTTGATTGTTTTAGTAGAATAAAGTTTTGTTAAGCTGAGAAATTGGTATGTGTTAATTCTGTTTATAACCAATAAGTTATTCCTGGAACAAAGTAGTTTTCCTCTTGGTTTGTAAATTCTTCCACTTCTAGCTAGACCAATCTTTTCCTTGAGCTTTCTAGTTACAGTTAATCAACCTTATATACACAACTAAGAAGTACACTGTTACAGAAGGGAAATAGCATTGAAAAATGTTTTAGGTGTTTTGTTACCTTTAGGTATGCACTATTAGCATTCAGTTGGGGAGCCAATGTTTCAGGGTCAGGTTCAGGATCAAAGTGAGCGCTTACCTGGTTGGGGTCAGGTCAGAATCAGGGCCAGGGTAAAGGTAATAGTGAGCAATGTATAAGCATGAGTTCTCTCAATAGAGACCAGCCCTATGAAGTCATCATTTAAGATCAGCCCTTTGATATTCTCACTTTTGAATTATACTCGAGTTGTATTGGAAAATTGTCATCAGGCAAAGCTTGATTATTTGTACATAAGCTGTCAAAAAGTGAAGACGCAAATATAGTGATGAGTCAGTCCTCATTGCTAACTAGTCTTCCATCATGACATTGTTATTATCTGATTATGGTCCATTGTAGTCAGAACGAAGCACTTATTTGTCTGAATACCCCTCAATGGACAATCACTGACTATGAGAGCCAGGGACCCACAAATTACATTTCAATAACACTAGCTTTTCTAAATTTTTCATAAGTTTCCACCAATTATTTCTGATGCTATTATAAACTTGCACCAACTGGCAGCTGTACCAGATGGAGGTAACAAATATTTATAGTCAAGGCTGTCAGATGCGATAATTCAGTTTCCTTCATTTTCCAATACGACAATGGATTGCAATCCGAATTAGACTCCCTGACTGATCCCTGGCCAGATTTATGTCAGGGTTGGGGTCAGGACCCTAATCTGACGCTGTCTACAACCTATCTATTGTGAGTAATTTGGACTTCTTAAATAAAAGTTTAGTTTCAATGCAGTAGTCAGTAACCAGTATTAGTACTCAACAAATTTTGCAACATACCTACTCTGATGTATAGTAAATAATGGATTAAGACGAATACCATTAAACAGACAGTACATGAAGGGAAGTAACTACACTGGCACACTTACCAAAGAAACAATATAGATGAGCTACAAATAGGAACCAATAGTTCTGGTCTGAGTTGCAAATTCCAGTGTAAATAATGCTGAAATAAGCCTTTGTGTAGAAATGTCACATTGTTTCAAGTGAGAGCTATTTAGTTTTAAGGGTGCAAGTTCAGTTGGCCTTGGTTCCCTGTTTATATAACTATTGTGTTTATGCTTGTGAGCTGTGTTGGTGTGTGTAGTCCTTTTAAGGAATAATAAGCACACAGGCAAATTCATTTGCACATGTTATTTGTGTCATTATTTCATATTGTCAAAAATTGCCTTTTGGAACTTTCTCAAAAGTGTTGTGAGATTTGTCAGTAATCACGGTATATTAAAGGACATTGGTTGTATTGAACATCAAAGTACTGCTTTACTTAAGCAAAATAACATTTTTGCATGTGCAATGAGAAACACTTGTGACTCAGTTTGTGCATGTGCCTATCCATCCATGCACATGCAAACAAAAAGGCCTGTAAGTGCAAATGCTTATTAATGCTCATCACACTGGTTTCGTTTTTATAAGTACATATACATAATTTTGAACAGGTGAATGGTTTTGTTAAAGATTTAGCTTATCTTGTAATTTATAACATTGTAGGCAGTTGATAGGGATGGAAACGGATCAATATCTGCTGATGAATTGCAGCAAGCACTGCTTAATAACAACTGGAGTCATTTTAATTCTGAAACGTGCAGGTTAATGATTGGGATGTTTGACAAAGACAGGTAAGGTTTAGTCAACATAGTTTTCAGATGTTAATGCTTGTTTGGATTGTAGCAATTTAAGTTTGTTTTGATGTTTACTTCTTCTGTGTGTTGTGGTATCAAAGGTAGTGCATGTGGAATTCGACTCTAACATTTCATGCTTGTACAGTGACATTTTTCTTCCAATTATTCTAAAAGTCCAGAACCTTTTTGCGGTGCAAAAAATTGAAGGTCACCATGAAAATTGGCAGCATTGAGCTAAAAGCATGCTCAAAAGTTTTTTTCTCTGGTGCTAAGAATTGTCAGGAAGGAAAATTCAGATATATTTTTCAACCTTTTTATACAAAACATGGATAGAAACGAGCCAATCATAAACTAAAAAGGAAAAACAAAGAGAAAATGAATAAACAGAGCATTATTGGAAGAGTCGTATTGAAAGAAGCCAAACCTACCGAGACCTGGCTTTCATGTTTTAATGTAAACAAACTCCAATACACTTAGATGGAAGGAATATCTATCTTTCTGCTGATTCATTTTCTATTGAGTGTCAGATCAAAAAGGTTTTTAAGTTTGGTTTTTGGTTCAGTGTCACAAATTTTCAAGACTTGTTTTTTATAAGCAGCCTTTTTAAATGTCAAGTGGACTAACTTAAGCTTAAGAACTTAAGAGTGGAAAGTACAAGCACAGAAAAGAATTTTATTGTTCAGGAGAGAGCTGGAAGAAGTTCATTATTAAATTATCCAATGCTGTGGAAAATAGCTGCAAAGGAGTTCTAAATTCTGTAGAATATCATTTACTATATCAGGATCTTTAAGGTAATGTTAATGTACTGGTGTTGCATCACTCTGCAATTTTGGAAGAACAAGGGAAACCTATAACTCTAGCATGCCTGAAGGGATCATCCTGCTTTTTATCCCAAGGAAACTGTTGGCATTGATCATTGCAAAGGTCTGGCAATGCGCCACTATTAAATGCATAACTGTCAGGCTTGCTATTAAGGCATTCTACTGCTTACAAAATATTTGCACATCTGCAAATGTTAACATTTAACCACCCTGTATGACATTTATTTGTGTATGATGTGTCCAAATACTGGAAAACAACAAGAGCAAGAAGAGGAAGGAGGAATTGAAATGTATTTTACTGTATTCAATCTTTCTATTTTGTGGAATGTTTTAAGATGAGCTTATAAGATGTTGGTAAACACAGACATCTTTGATACAGAGGTGGCTGGGAGGCAAAATAAGTGAACCCCTCAGACCCTCCTTGTAAATCCAAGTCATTTACAGAATTTTACAGAGCTTAATTTTCAAGATACTGTTCACATGATAGCACATTTTAGTTTGATTCTTCCGCTGGTATTTGAAATGATTCTAGCAGCCACACTACTATATTTAATGAAATAATAGCACAATGTTGTCATTAGCATATTCACAACAGGCATTGCATCACAAACAAAGGCAAGTATCGCTGTGTTTTCAATTTTTCCCCTGCATGCACTATTAAAACTAGCTGAGTAATAGTGTGGTGGGGACAGAGGATGGCTAACATCTCAAAGGGGACGACGTTCAAGCCCTAATACAGGATCAGGGGAAAATAGGAGATGGTACAAGACCAAAGTAATAGCCCTGTTTAAAATCAGAAGCTACATATTTAAGCTTTTACTCAAGCGGCATCTTATTTACTAAAAATGTGGCTGCTTGAACTTTTAATGTCACTAAAGTCTGTCGACTGTAAATTATGACTTTTGATGTTTATGATTGTCAGAAAGGATAGGTTGTCTTGTCCGATTGTTGACTGCAATGTTATATATAGTTTCTTTGTAACTAAATTGCTAAGCTGGGTTGTATGATAATTACGGACATATATGTTAACAATTGTCAAGAACAGGGACATTGGTACGAAGTCTTTTTCTTTATAGATCAGGAACTATTGATATTTATGAATTTGTGGCTTTATGGAAATATATTCAAGACTGGAAAAATTGCTTTGATAGGTGAGAATGTGTAAATTTTCATAGGTAATTACCATCATTACCGTACATTAGACGTGATATTTAGATATATTGGACATGGCTGTAACTATACAGAAAATGTTTTATGGGGATGGCAACAAATGAAATTGATTGACTAGTAGTAACCTTGTAACTTACAAACCATGTCGAGGTTGTGTATGTAGTACTAGTCTATAGTTTATTGTTTTCTTCGAATGAAGAACCAGTGTTAAGTGACTTCCTTTTTCTTCAAATATATCAAGATCGTCACAGTGATAACCAAAAACACTCTGAGAGCTCAAACGTCCGCCAAGCCAACGTAGTCAGGTACTAATAGCACTGTACTAATAGGTGTCATGATAGTAGGGTTTTCCGCAGGATGATTTCTTTGCTAGTTAGGGATTTATGAAAATACCATTACCAGAAAACTTCAAAGCGATCCAGAATCCTGGATCATCACCAAAAAGTGTCAACTGAAGCCAGTCAGGCTGCCAACATACGCTAAAAATTTCATCACGATACGTTATCACCTTTTTGAGTTTAATTTGCAAATGTACTACCAAATAAACAAATAAACCTTGATAAAAGTGATAATTTCCTTGGTGTAAGTAATTATTGCATTGTGATTTTTGCTAGTCGCTAGTTGATGATCAAACTGTTTTTCCCGTAGGTTTGATACAGATCGTTCGGGTACAATAGATAGTCAAGAACTAAGTCAGGCATTTACTGCATTTGGATATCGGTTGTAAGTATTTACCAGTTACTTTAAATTTTAGGTTGGTTTTAATTACAATCAGAACAAACGGTGTGTTAGATATCAAGCCAATGCGAAGCTCCTAAAAGTGCAATTTAAATGGCATATGAATAGGAAATATCACTTGTACGTAAAGACAATTATTCAGCGATGACAGAGGAAAATTTGTGCTGCATCCAGCATACGCCAAATTACTTCCGTCAAGAGGATACCTATCTATCGACTGCAAAACCGAAGCCTTAGTCTCAGTGCTGTGACCTCATTCAGCATGAAAGACAGACAATGTCAGCTTTTTGGACTAAAGGGTCCGTTTTTAGCGCGGAAACGAATTAATGCTAAGAGTTTCTAGTTATTTCTAATTTGCTTATGTCTTTCTGATTACTGCTGCAACCAATCCTTATTAGGTTTTTAAGGAAAAGGTTCACTCAGGAAACGAGTTTAGTTTGATTCAACCTGTAATCTTAAACGAACCTGATTTTCATGATATAATAGTGTTAAGTACTAAGACACGTGAATCATTTTCTTTGCACTAAATATGTTTTAATTTTATTTCATATTGACAGGTCATTGCAATTTTGTAGGCAGTGTGTAAGAATATTTGACAGACAAAGTGTGAATACTATGAAGTTTGACGATTTCATTCAATGTTGTGTCATGTTGAAAAATTTAACAGATGCATTTAGAAAATACGATCATAATCAAAATGGAGTTATATCTATTAACTATGAGCAGGTATGTAGGAATACTAAAAATGATCCATACTTATCCTTTACGCTTTGTGTTGATGTAGTATGATAGATAGTCTAAGTAGATCATTGGTACTTCTTATCTTTTGGAATCGTTGTACGTAATTCTGTTCTGAGTTAAGTAGTATTGGAATTTTTGTCATTTGCTATTCTCATACACTTTGTTGGCCTTTTTTGGAATTGTGGAGATACGACCAGATTAATTAAGTTATACGCAGCACTGACTTGGACTAAATTTTAAAAGAGGAGAGAACTCATCGTTAATCGTATCATAGCAGACGTGTGATGCCATCTACAGAAAGAGAACATGATCATTCCGGATGCGTTATATGTGTTTACTTTTCTTAAGCTCCATGAAATGTAGAGTTTGAAGTGAAGTATCAGAGCAACAGATTATTCCGGCTACATCGGTCTTTGGGAATAAGACGAGTGTGTTGTTTTGCAAGATCTGTTATCCGTCTCGTTAAACAGTCTTATGCAGATATTGCAACTGCCAAAGTAGGTGAGGTGTAGTGGACATGAGAGATGTGGTTTGATATGGAAAACGATGACATTTTCCGTCATTTTGACGGTATGTGCAGCAATGTGCATATCAGATAAACTCTTGAATACATGAGTTGCTTGTGTCTTGTGATTCCATTAGAAGGAGTTACCTAGAGACTAGGTAAATTATACATTGTACTTTAGTAGTTGAGAATCAGTGAAGATTGTTACGCACTTTCTTCAGAATGTGTTGTCTCTGGCTCAAATTAGACTCCCAGTCCCACATATGACGAAATATTGACGAAATAAGTTTAAGATTTGACTAGTATTTTTATTCAGTTCCTCTTGTAACATCGGAAGTATCTGAATTTCTAAAGCCACTTCATGAGTCTTGTTTAATGCTAAAGGAGGAGGAGTTGTCGATCAGTATGGCAGGAGGAGGTATAGTGGTTAAGTGGTTCCATAGGGGGGAGTTAAAAATAAAGGGTATTCTAAATCTGGATGTTGTTGTGATTAGTTCTTTTCTGAATTATTACATCCAGTGGGTCTCTACGTTTCTAGTAGCTTGTATGTCGGGTGCCTCTTACGTAATATAACATCATAAGGTATATTTGCACTTAATGTTGTATCTTGTCTTTTAAAATTGAAATCAATGTAGGCAGCTGCATTCTTCATTAAATCAAGACTTGCCGTTTGTATGTACGTAGTTGCTTAATTAATTTGTCGTGTTTCATTCATTTTTTGGTTATTTCATTTTTGTTCATACTCCTCTCACCAAGTTTCTAGAGATGGTACTGGATAATACTTTGTCAGGGATTTAAAGGATTTCTGCTTTTCTCGACGAAATGTAACTTTCGTCATCGGGGATCACGTCGTTTTGAGACCAAGACGAGTCGAACCGATGGGCAAGTGTCAATTATCGGGAGTGATCAATTCACATTGTGATCTGTGGCCATCTATCAAATTTTATGGGAAAATGCAACCGCCTTTAGAATTATTCTGCTCACGTTCTTAAATTGTTGTTATCATTGCGAGTGAACTCCGCTAGAGATGGTTATACTAGTAATGTCTTATTTTGTATAATTTTGTGTTTATCTGTTCTTTTTGGTCATATAGAAGTCATTCAACTACTGATACTGTGTTTAAAGTGGTCAAGTGTCACTTTTACATGCACCACTAGAAATATGATAGAGTTGCGTGGAGAACGGTTGGTATGCATCCTAGATAAGTTGTTACTTGGAAGTAGCTAAACAGGTGTTAAGTTGAAATTTAATTTGCCAGGTCAGAACACTATATCGCTAAGCGCATTAACTGGAGGGTATTGGCAACCGGGTTTAAGAATATAAACATGAAAACTTTGCTTCTTGCGGTCGTTAATGTTTGTGCTACCAATAGCAGACTGAACTGCCCTTTAATAATAGACGTTTTTATTTTATGATGTGTCGCCTTGGTGCACGTTTATGCTTGCAGGAAACGTTTTCGGTGCTAACACAACGGTTAATATCTTGCTTTTGGTAGCGTTTTGAGAAAAAGAAACGATTTCCTAGCTGGTGACTGAGTTTATATAAGACCGGTTTTAAACCTGAAGTAAATTCGTGCGCTACTGGATCAATGTTGTTTGGAAACGATCTTAGTGTATTGATTGGGGCATTATGGGCCAATGGGACTGCCGTTACTGTGAAGGTGGAAGATTAGGGCTTAAGTTCAGGTAACGAGGCTCGCTTAGTCATCCAGCCATTGTCCTAGAGTCGTTTAAATGAATACCAGCGCTGCTGAGGAAGACGTTACAAGGTTGACTCAGAGGTGGCCACTCCTACCATAAATATTGTGGCAGCTAACAAAAGAAAAGCATTCAAGGCTATTATAGTTAATCATAAATTAAAGAGCGAACGAAACTGATTTATTGTTATGAGGAATGTTTGTTTATGGTAAATGTACGTATTCTAAATGGCATTTGTTAGGTCACATTTTAGGAGCAATTGATACAGCTTTTCACTTGAAGTTCATTTAGTAGTTTGGAATATTAATGTTAAGAATATTCCGTTATGTAATCTGGGTTTTTTCATTGTCCTAATAGAGTTTTAGTGCTTCGTTTTGTTTTATTTTGTTTTGTTGGTGTTTAGATTATAGTGTATGTAAATGTAACAAGAAGCCGAACTAAAGGTATTTAGTGTTTGATGTAAATGACTCTTTTTGCTATAATGTTGAATTTTGTATGCTTTTCAATATTACGTGGTGTACTTTGATTAGCAGTTAAGTATTTCTTTCTTTCATGGTGGTTAAAAAACCCAGGTTTTGTAAAGTTTTTCCTTTTCGTATTATTGGGAGGCGTGTTTAGCCATATCAATTCATCTGTTGCAGATACTCACTTGTTTTAGAAGAGATTTCTTTGTAGCAGAACTTGCGTTTCTTCTGAGGGGGGGGAAAGAGCTACAGTTACCAAGACGTACGTCGTTATTTGATGCAAACTGGAGTAAGTTGTCATTTTATTCTCTATATGTAACTGGGTACGGTATTAGTTATAGTTGTTGACATGTATTTTTCTTGTCTTTGACTTTGTGACATTCCATAAATAGTTTTTGTTTACGATTTATATATATATATATTGTAAAGGTACGAAAAGAAAAGATGAGATTGTTTTCTGGCCTTTTACAATAGTTCTTCGTTGACTTCTGTTTTTAGCTGGTTAGTTGCAATTTTTCGCTATTTTTTCGCAATCGTTTTTGTACCGTACTTTTGCGCATCCTACAAATTTTACAGTGCTGGTCAACTTTCCCTGTGCTTTAAACATACCTGAATTTGATAAGCAAAGAAAGATTCCAATGTCATTTTCTGTCCGGAACTATGTCTAGCATTGATTTTGCAAAGCCTAATGTTGACTAGTTTATAGATTGACCCTTGTGAGTGACCTTAACAATATTTGTTATCTTAAACAGCTCGTAGCATAGCTCGTAGTAATTTATACCACATATGACTTGTTACCAGGTCACAAAGGCATTCTTGAGACTAAACTGAGAACAATTTGTTTACTTAAAGATCTAACGATGCACTGCACATACATAAGAATTACCCCTTATTTTTAAGATAGGAAACTGACATTGGACCGGAGGAAATTAGGATAACCGTAGAAGTAAAACTACAGACTTTTTTTTTACAGCTGCTCTGTTTACGATTGCTTATCCTTGGGGAATTATTTTTAACGAAACAATGATGCTAGTTAATGCGAAAGGGAAACTCACTTTTACGGGACCGTTTTCAAGGGACCTCTTTGACTCGTATGTATTTATAACCCTTAACTGGATAACTTGAACGGAGCTATGAGTAGGGCTCCTAACAGATAAGGATGTAGGTAGTCAGCTTGCATCTCAAAAGGACATTCCTCACGACACGTATGAGGTATTGGAGGATACGAATGACAACGAAACATCTGCACAAACTTATGCTACTGTCGCCATCTCTGTTCCGCTTAACCACTGCCTTGGGATTCAATCAGTCAAGACACTATTTAATGTTGAACTCATGGCGTTCACCACCGGCAATATCCAGTAAACAATTATTTACTGGGAAAGAATTTTGTCTAATAGTACAGTGGCCCCATGTAGATTATTCTTGGCCCTCGTTGGCCCCGATTGCCGTAGACCAACCTGTCTATCTATCCTTGAAACCATGAACCTGTTCCAGTGGCGTCTCCACGGGGTGGACTTGGGTGAACATGTCGACCCCAGTTTTCCCAGAGGTCGATTTTCTAATTTCTCGAAATCCCTTGAAAAAACTTTGCGAATAGAAAACTTGCTTTGTGAAGAAAAGTAGATTAATTTGACGTTCAGAAATCATTAAATTAACATTGCTTTTTTCTTCCTCGTAAATAGATAATCGACTTACTTCACTGTTTTGATTTTCATTCTTGCAAAAAAGCCCCCGTTACGGAAAATGCTGCTTGAGAAAGTTGCTTTTCCAAAACTTTCGAAATAGATTTAAAATATTTAAAAAGGCGTTTCCCACTTTTTCAGAGAGTCTGGAGGGCATGGCCGAGCAATTTTTTTGTCCACCCCAGTTTTTGGCGCTGGCGATGTCACTGACCTGTTCTCATTATCAAGAACTTAATTAAACACTAAAGTAAGCAAATGCATCTGCGGAAAGCATCTTGAGGACTTTGCAATTAAGTCCAGTCCTAAATTGTTCTGGTAGTTGCTAAAAGCACTGATGCGTCAACAACCAGTATAATGATGGATATTCTAGTCGGTTTTTCTTTTAACTTGACACAAATTTGCTGTAAATTGTCATCCACATTGATTTCAACGTCTTGTACCAACAGGGTAGACTCTAATTTGTATCAAACCTGTATGTTTGATTTAAGTTTATAATCGCTGCCATCATAGAGATACTCCACGTTTGAACAGGAAGGATCGCTGTATGCAAAAACATGTTAAATCATTCTTCCGCCCGACGACATTCGTATCAAAGATGTTGATAAAATGTTTACAGTTGTCGGGTGGCTGTCTAGACTGAAAGATGTACTCCCTTACACTTGGTTCGTCGAGATTTTATACGAATGCTCACTTCGTGATTTCAACAAGACACCTGTTTACATTATACCAGAGACGATGGGCTCCGCTTTTTATCTGGTACTAAACCAAAAAGGCTTAGTTTTGATGTTTAACAATATAATTTTGGCAAGCTTAAATTGAAACATGCTTGTATAGTGGCTTCTAATCGTTAAAACTGATTCAATTTTGCTATCCATATGCTTACACAGCAGTGTCTTCTCGACATCTTCATCGGGAACTTCTTTTGACATTTTACACATTACTAAAACTACTTCCAGATTAATACGGACAAGGAATAGACCAAAGCTGATACAACTTCCCAAAATTAAAACAGAGTCTGCTGGAAGACGTTTTACGTTCACACGTGCAAAGAATTCAACATGCTTCCATTGGAATCCCGTGAAATGCCGGAATCTCATTTTAAATCATTTTGAAAGAAACATTTTAGTAAAACTGTGTGGACAACACTTTTATTAAATATCCTAAGTACTCCTTTTAGGTTTGGTATTTATAGGTTACTTCTTTACTTTACTTTTTTTACTTTTCCTGGACACATTGATAACAGCTATTTAAGTTGAAGTGTTTTATCCAGGGCAAACATTCGTTGTTGTTGTTATTATTATTTTCTTTTCAACACTTTGTGTCTGGCTGTTCTTTTTGCCGTTTTCTGTACTGGTAGGCGGGTCACAACAAATGGACATGGGCTACCAGTATTTTCTTTTTTCAACACTCCAGTACTTTTCGCAAAATTCTTGCAGTTCCCAACAACACAGTCTTTTGAAGTACTCC
>JANTCA010001644.1:0-11863 GCA_024741275.1 Chironex yamaguchii | reverse complement strand
ATAGATAGATAGATAGATAGATAGATAGATAGATAGATAGATAGATAGATAGATAGATAGATAGATAGTTCAGTTTGTATGCACATTTGCATTATACATGGCAGCCTTATTTGTAATCAGTTGTATGATAAATTGATTGTATAATGATCACATATTTGCTACATATTCTATCAAATTAACTTGGTTACTTTGCATATTTATGGTACCTATTCTATTTAATGTTATCAGAATAATAATATAAATTCAATGCTATTCAATTTAAGTTAAGCGTTTCTTTATTGCTTGTTCATGTTTGAAAGTGACACTGTGTATGCTGTAATTCCATCTTTTGTAACCTAGCTGTAGAAGTGTGTAGTTATGGGTACAAACTAGCTTTGCAGATGTAAGAATCTATATTGTCAACATTTAATGACCAATGGTAGTTGATTGCTCATGCACATTTTGGTTTTAGCTTTGAAATTTTAGAGAATAGTTCACCAGATCACTGACGGAGCAGACACCTTCAACATTGTGAACACATGCAAAAAATCTGCCTGTACATATGCCAAGCTGAATATGGTCTGGTTTTTCTTTTTACTCTGAGCCTCAAAATATACTTAATAGCATGCTATATTCGTAGACTACCTTACAGTGGTGGATTGGGGGGGGGGGGGCGTTAATTTTTATAAGATAACATAATATTCCTCTGTTGTTTTAGAACAAAAGCCTATCATCTTCCAAATTATTGGGGGTGAATACAAGTTTTGTCCCTCAGGTGTCTACTTTATAGCAAAGCATTAATCATAGTGAAGAATACAAACACATACATAGTAACTGTAATTTTTGACAACAGTGAAAATGGTTTCTATGAAAAGGTAAGAAAGCAGACATAACAAATGGAATAAGTTCATACTTACAATCATTGTTTCTGTGCAATTTATTTTATCTTGTTTCAATGCTATGCACTTAAAGGTGGTAACATGTTCGACAGAGCTGAACAAATTATAACAATATCATCTGCAAGGGGCAGCAGTGTTACTGGTAGTTCTCTCTTCTATATCTCAAAGTATTTAATTCTTCATATTGCTTGCTCCACATTTATTCTCACATTAGCTATAAGTGAAGTTTCAGTCCTTGATATCAGAGCCTGTCATTTGCATGTTACCATGCTTTGATGGAGTTATAGCCAGTGAACATTGATAAAATGCAAGCAAATCCCTTACTTTAAAGCCACGGTCTACCATTACTTGATCATGTGGCTGTAGGTAGTTAACAAATCCAGTCTTCAACAATAAATAAGTCGCTTGCTCTTCCACCATAAACATCAGAAAGGAAAGATATAGCACCATTTGGAGTGATACTAATAAGAAATTTGACTGTGTAATGATGTTTATATTCAGAGCAGTACTAAGCATCAACTGCCAACTAAGATGGTGTCTCAATGTATACTTCAGTAGAGTCCAGTATAACTCTACAGTTGAGGTAGTACTCCCTAAACATATCAGAAAGATTCCTGTGGGTGCTTCCTCTTTCTGGCCACACTATCAGCCACTTGAGTTCTTTAGCCAAGAACTTGACCCTTGTGTTAAATGTTGAACTTGTTGCTAACACTGAAGTAATGAATCTAAATGCCTAATCAAAATGGAACAAACTAAGTCTAATTTTCATCACCGTTTAAAGAAATTCTTGCTCCAAAAAGAGAACCCTAACTTGTCTATCAACTTTGGGTTTAGACGCATCCCCTGTTGTTTTAGGATCTTTCCAGTAGTGCATCACTGAGACGTTTTCTTTAACATGGTCAAAGATTCGATGGAAACTGATAAACCAGTAAAATTACTGGCATCATGTACAGGAGTCAGGGGCTTGAATAAGCCAGAAGGTCTAAAATTTTGTCTTCGTATCTCAACTTGTTGTCACATCCACCTACACAACAGCGATAAACTGGCATTTTTCTCATTTATACTGAAGCAAACCGTTAAAAAACTCTGTTAATAAAATTTCCTGTTTTGTATACAACCGATGCAGATGCTTTACAACAATGCTAAATCTAAAACAAAGCATGAGAATATCATCAAAACAAAGGCCATTCCATCATTTGCAATTGATCAATGACCTGATTACCCATGATGCATTAGCAAGCGTGAATTGGTCTATTGTTCCAGAAATGATAACTGATTTTGAAACCGAAAAGTCTTTTGGGCCTCAAAAATGTCCTGTATACCTAAAACGTCCTTGGCTAGACGATGTTTCTATCCACATAAAAACATTAAAAAAGCTGTAGTTAAGTGTTTCTCTGCTGTAAATCCAAGAATTGTTTTCACGACTAGAAAGATCTTGCCATCCGTTCACAAGGATTGTGTACCTACCACACAAAAAAGCTTAGTAGTATATGAATTTTTGTGCCGATGTGAAGCTCGGTATGTAGGTCGCACATCTCAAAGATTGGGTGACAGGATCAAACAACATGTTCCAGCCACTATGCGCCAAGCATCAATTCCATCTAGAGAACATTCATCTTGCGCTTGCAAAGCGAAAATCACTGCCAAAACATGTCATTCTGCCATAGAACAACATTTACTAGACAATTCAGAATGTGCCAAAATGTACAAGGACAAGAATTTTTGGATAGTTGGCACAGTTAGATCGTCCTTTCATCTAAGTGTATTGGAGTCTGTCTACATTAAAACAACAAAACCAGAACTCTGTATGCAGAAAGAGTTCGTTTTTTACTTGGACTCTTCCAACAATGTTTTGTTTCTTTATTTTCTCTTTCTTTGTTTCCTTTCTTCTCTAGGATTGGCTAGTTTTGCAACATGTTTCGTATAAATAGGTTGCCATATACATATACTTTCCCTTCTGATGTTTCATACTCTGAAGAGTGTCATACGAAAAAAGCTTTTAAGTATGTTTTTAGCGCAATGTCCCAAATTTACAAGGCGATTGTAATAAATTTATGCATTATCTCTAGCACTTTTGTGATCTCTACCACATTGGAATTGTATTTTATATATACTCATGTGTATGAAAAGGTCCAATTTGGGATCTGAAACAATGCACAGGTTTGGACACTCAAGGTTTCTATTGCTTGCACACAGAAATAAAATCCCTTTGCTTTTGTTTGCACAAAGGTAACATCATCTTGTTATAAATAGCTCCACAAAGATTGGTACTGAAAAGGGTATGGAGTGATTGCTCATTTAGAAGTGGATGATAAAGGAGATGAATAGCTAAAACTGGTGCAATCAATGAATGTGGTTGTTGTTTGAGTGGTTTAGAGGTCATGCCACTTGTCAATAGAAAGGCAAGAACAAACCTCTTGACTGAACCTGTTAAATAAATATTCAGTGGAAGACATGAACACAAGAAACCACTGCAAACTGTTAATACTAACTCATCAATAGTAACACAACAGTCTATAAGGAAACTAATATGATAAACTAAGCTCTGCAGCTTCAGGTAACCAAACTACAAGTAGAGTTCTCAAGCAGTGAGACAACTGCAACAACCTAAGAACACAGGGATATGATACTTAGATACTTAGGACACAGGGAGCTGATACTGTTCAACTGTCACTATACAAAACTTGACTGCTTCATTGAAAGACAAGATCCTCAAATTGAAGTCAACATTTTGTAACATTTGAAAGCAAAGTATGGCATTCTGCATGCCTCTGAACTTTTATACAAACCAATGCTGCTCAATCATATCACAATACCAGAACAGGTAAAAGCAGGATGGTCAAAGGTGGGGGCAAAAACCCTTTTCCCTACCAGCTCAATACCCTTCTGGTCTATAAGCTCCTTTAGCACTTGCGGGCCCATTTCCTCCTAAATGAGGGGCTTTGGTGGCTGATCTTAGCACTCCATACATTTTTTTTTGCACTTTAATATTGCTAAAAATTGAAAATTAACCCAGAATGAAATATTCCTGGTTATGTGGGTTAGTTTCTTGAAGATCGTTGTACATTAGCAAGTGTCTGGATGTTAATGTAGGTCAGGAGCAATCTAGACCATATTTTAAGTGACAACAAATTGCAGGAATTTTTATAACTTGAAGCCTTGAAAATAAGGCCATAGAAAAAAAGTAAGTTCGCCTAATGCTGAAATTAAATAAGAATAATCTACTAGATCTTGACAGTGTCCTGGAACTGATGAAACGCGCCTTCAAATCTTCTCCTGTAACAGCACCAGGCGACTCACTTGAGAAGTATGTTTTGGTTGCCTTTGGGCATCCGAGGTGAAAACTTCAATGAATCAGTATGGCCTCAGCATCTTTTGGTCGACTGAGAATCCTGTGGAACCAAAAATCCATCCCAAACAGACTAAAGGCAAGACTCTATAGTGCTCTAATTCTTCCAATTGATATATATATATATATATGCATCAGAAACATGGATACTTACTGTGGAAGACTCGCGTAAACTTAGCTCATTTGAAATGAGATGCCTCAGAGCAATCCTTAGCATTACCAGATACCATAGAATACCAAATGCAAAATGGTTTGGGCACATAGCTAGACGGCCAGCAGAAAGTTTTATCTGAGCAGCAGCCAAACAAGACTTTATTGGCAACTGCGGCAGACGTAGACCGCCCATGAGATGGCATGACCAAGTGAGGAAGGACACTGGGCTGCCGTTGGCCACAGCATCTCAAAAAGGGTAGGACTGAGCCAAGTGCTGCAGGGCTGTGGAGGTAGCAAGGGGACTGAGTGCCTAGGCATATGATGATGATGATGATGAAAACGTCAATGCATTTGATAATGGGTGTGTAAGGTAGCGGATGAGAGAGAATTTTGAGATATACCACTTAATTTGATAGTAGAATTTCTATATCACTCCAGCCCATAAATAAACATTTAAAAAGATCATAAAAACTGAAAGAAGAAAAGGCTCCCCATGAAAACATGGAGTTCTTTTAAGTTTTTGTCTTTTCTTTTAGTTTTTAAAAGTAATTTATTTCAAAAACTACAAATAAGAAAGCTTAAACTCTACTGCTGTTAACTCTGAAGTGAAGGCCATATTTTCCCTGAAAAACTAAATGCTTTTGTGGGCAATTCTATAGCAGCTTGGTGACAACTACAGGATAACTTTGAATCCATACATAAAGACAACTTGATCACGCGACCAGTAAGCTTGCCTGAAAGTAGTCATCAGGTTGTTACAAAAATTGCATGTACGTGCCTTTGTTAAGAGGTTGTGAGTTAATCATGAGTCACCACAAACAAAATGCCCACTCTCATGAAGAGCTCACTTCCCAGTAAAATTTCTTAACTGTGGCATGAGAATCAGCTACACTCAGTAATTAGAATGGTCAATAAACTTACCATTGTGTGATTGCCACAGTGTGCTGCCTTTCCTCATTGCATCAAGGGTGTTTCTTTCAATTCCTGCTATCTTTGAAGAATTGTTGATATCATTTCCATTCATTTCTGAACGAGACACTGGTGCTAATTCAATACTTTCAACTTGAATTTTATCTGCTCGTAATTTACCCCTCCAATTACTCATCAAATCAGGATTTCGTTTAGCATAATTGTTTGTAGGAATCAGATGTGGAATATCAGTTAGAGCCAATTTAAATGGATTTTGATCCAGATCAAGTCTAACAAGCTTTTTAAGGGATGATAACTGCTTAGGTATTTCCGTCAATCTGTTGTTGAACAAATCAAGACTTGTAAGATTGACCAGAGAACTGAACGTTGCAGGTAATTCTGTTAAATAGTTGAAATCCAGTCGAAGCTCAAACAAGGTGGAAAGTTTTCCAAAGTTTTCCGGCAAAGTAACTAATCTATTTTTTGATAACTGTACATAGCCGAGCGACTTTAAGTCACAGAATGAGTCAGGTAATGCCTTCAACATATTCTGACCTAAATCAAGCCAGCTTAAATTCACTAATTTACCAAAAGATGATGGCAGTTCATGAAGTTGATTTTCATCCAGATGGCACTTTGTCAACATGACCAAATCAGAAAAACTATTTGGTAATGATAATAACCAGTTCCCATTTTGAAAATGTCTTACCTCCAGTTCACACATGGTGCTGCCAAGATGGAGGTTACAGAGCTTGCTTAAATTTCCAAAATTGTTGGGTAACTCAGTCATAAAGTTTGCCCCTACCTTCAAAGATTTTAACTTTACACTTGTGTTACAGAAACCAGATGATAATGCTCTTTTAATAAGACGATTATTGTTTAGTTGTAACACTTGCAAATTGGGCAGATCAGAAAACCAGGCTGGTAAAACTTGAATTTGATTATTGTCCATATAAATTTTCTCCAAGGATAGGCTCGCGGCTAGTGTTTCAGGCAGCTCCTTAATTTTGTTTTTTGACAGGCACAAATACTTAAGACTTTTTAGATCTTTAAAGCTATAAGGAAGCGATACTATATCATTCCCTACAAAACTCAGTATCTCAAGTGACTCAAGACATCCAATGTCATGAGGTAATGCTCTGATATTGTTTTCATTTGCTTCGAGAGCACGCAGGCATTTAAGTTTCCCTATTGACTTGGGCAGGACTTTTATTGAATTTTCGTTCATATACAATTCGGTCAGATGGAGAAGGTGACTGGAAATTTCATCATTAATCACCGAAATGTTATTTCCTATCATAGACAATGTTTTCAAACTCTTCAGCATGCTAGTACAGTTTGGTATGCTTGAAAACTCATTTTCATCAAGATTCAAAGTTTCCAGACACAACAACTTGCTCATAGTTGATGGCAAGCTTTTCAAGCGATTTCCTACTGCACTAAGATGCTTTGCTGCTGTAAAGATTGCAACTTCATCTGGTATATCCTCTATATCGTTGTAGTCTAAACAAATTTCCTCTACATCCGTCAGTGTTGTTTGAAATTGGATGTGTCGTATATTTCGACGATGCAGATCAAGAACTCCACGATCAATGTCATCATCCGATACCAAATACTGATAATTGTCAACTTCTGCCCCCATTATCACACAAAATGGTATGAATGGTGCCAAACCAGACAAAATGTCCATATATATATAATATACAATAACCAATAAATACAATAATAATCTACAAAATTCAAGCTATATGATCCGATAACAAGCCATTATTTTTAGTGTGCTCCCATTCCTTAAACAATAAGATCTTCGTGTATGACATCACGAATGTTTGACCTCGCTCTGATCTCGCACTACAGGACACAACGGGCAGTATTTGAAAGGCGCTATCGCATACTTCACTGATCTTCTTGCCTTGTACTGATCTGAATGAGAGCCTGAAGCATTTTGTGTCGATAACCGTCTCCCTTTTTTGTTGCGTACGTTATGGATCATTAGGGGTTGCAGCCCACAGTTCTGTGCTAGATATTGCCATTGCAAGGACTGATCGGGAAATTGTATAGAGTAGTAACAATAGGCAGGAGACACAATTCGTAAAGTTCAAAGTTTTCACCTCTCCGAGTGCCGAAAAGTTTAATGATGCAGTGGAAAAATCTAACAAATGTCAAAAATATTTTGATTACCAAACTTTAAGATATGATTAAACAATAACATTATAAAATTACAAAAAAGGGGCCGTTCAAAAAGTACGTAGCGATTGGGGCTGGAGGTTGCAAACCCTTAGGAAAATTTTAGGGGGTAGGAGTGTGACACTGAATTCGTTATGTAACGCCGATATGCGTAAGGTTCTAAATGAAGTTGGTACTGATTATCTTTCACAATGACGAAGTTACTCCACCCTGATCTGATATAACTGAGGATTGAATACAATGTTTGAGCTTTGTTGTATTAAAAATGTGTCATTGACGATGCATTGTGTACCATACATTCCATCTTGATTAGTTTCTTGCCATCTTTATCTTGGTTTGGTTAGTAAAGATTACTTGTTGTAGACCTAGCTACTGAGTTTACTACTGAGCTAATTGGAAGTGACGAAAAATGTACAATGATGATACAATGCCACTCCAACAGCACAGAGGTAGATTTCCAGGCGACTTGCTATGATGGAATAGTATATTATAGTTCATTTCTGAATGCACTGAATGGTGTTTAGCAATGATAGAAACCCAAAAGCATCAAATAGTAATCTACCTCGAAAAAATTGACCTTTTCTGCATTTGTCGTTCTTTATTGATTTCAATTATTGCGAAACCCAAGTCCTATAATGAATCATGATTTTCCTAGTTATAGTTTGATGTTAGTTTTAGGTTTGAGAGGAGAAGCTGAATTTAGCAAATGTTAGGGTATAACCACTCGACAATCTTTTAGCCATTCTGTTGAATTCGTGTAGACTACATCAACCAGATACCATGGGTTATAGAGTGCTGTAAATAGGGGATAAAGCACCACCTTACACGTAGGGAACGAGGGAACGAGGGGGGCTGGGATCCCTGTTCCCCCACTTTCCCAAAAATTATGAAGTGCTCCATGTTCAAACAAGAAAATGTCCCTTTGGTACAAATGTCCCGTTGTAAAAGAATAATGGCTTTGGCATTTTTTTTCAAAATGCAAGTTCAGATTTCATGAGTTACTTTCAAATTGCCCATCAGGCCCACAACGAGCAAAGGGCACCGTGCAACTGCGGAACCCGGAAATTACAATTAAATGTAACAGACAAATTTTGCTATTGTGATGCCTCCAGTCCAATCAGATAATAAGGATTAGGTTCCTAATCCTTTTTCTGTGGTCAAATACCTGTCAGCCAGCTAAAGATAGTTGTCTGGTTGTGGTCACTTTTTTCCTTCACTGTCCTTCATAATTTACATCGTTTGAATAAACATCGCTTTATTCATGGCAGTCATGCAGTATGATAAGTTGATCGTTGATGTATTAGGTTGACTATAATTACTATTTTGTCGACGTAATGTTCTACTTATCTTCGCATTTATGTGATATTTTTGTGAAATACCCAAAGAAACATGTTCTTACAAAGAAACTCTTAAAACTCTTGAATATTCAAATTTGCTACTCTGCCTGACTATGCTGCAAATTAATTTTTGTCAGCTCATCAAAGGGCGTGATAAAAACATGAGTGGGGCTATGTGCCCCTTTCTTTTCCTGCCCCCCTCTCCCCACACACACACACTTCTGATATGCTTCCTGCATTTATGAGCGCCACGGTGCTTATTCTAAAGTGCTAATACACGACAATGACTTTGGGTTCACGATGAGGTACGGATTACATCAACGCAGAAAAAATTTAATGGCTATTTTTGAGTCTACGATGATATAGTGATCTCTAAATTCAACTTCATGACTTACCTCATCGCATTCATTGGGTATTGCTCTCTTGTAGATCCATTGCATTCTTGGCATCAGATTCTGTTACCTCAAATTTACTTTCTTCAATCTCTTGTTACTTCTTAAATTCTAAAGCAGAATATCAGTTAGTAGCACAAATGAAGCCTTCACATGGTAGCCATGTCCAAAATACTGCAGCCAACCAGTTGATGATGACAAGTGGATAGTAGATAGTAATAAGTGGATACAGAGTTTCATAGAAAGAATTTCCTACTTAGATCAGCAAATTTACGTGCTTACTCAGATGCAAAAGATGATGTTCTTTGAAAATGGCACACAACAAAGCATCACTGCCTAATGAGTTTGACAACAAGCAACTTCCCCTATATTTCTGTTTATTTCTGTTTCTTTCTGTTTCTTTCTGTTTATTTCTGTTTATTTCTGTTTATTTCTGTTTTTTTCTGTTTATTTCTGTTTATTTCTGTTTATTTCTGTTTATTTCTGTTTATTTCTGTTTATTTCTGTTTATTTCTGTTATTTATCGCTGTATAATACAGAGCAGCAAAAGAAAACATAAAAATTTATCTGAAACTAAATTGCATTGTGGGAATGGCGCGATAAAGGCGGATCCAATCCATATATCTGGTTGACATCCACTACTCACAGACTTCCTTCAGATTTCAAGTGGTCATCTATATTCCATTGTTTTTAATATTGATGCTTCTCATAACATTTTGCTTCATTACCTTCCAAACATGGATCAGTCTATCATGTTTCAAATTCCGTCCTTTTCCCCACGATCAGCCTACTATAAAATGCCAACCTCACAAAAGCCCAACCGGGTTCTAGACGCGGACGTGGATGTGCAAATCAAATTTTCTCCCTCCGTCGGATTTTTGAGGGAAGCGTCCAAAACTCTCATCCGTTCTGCGCGCTGTTTATCGACTTTGCGGATGCCTTCAATTCCATACATCGACCCTCATTTTAGTAAGGGCTCCTGAATCTCGGCTTTCCAGAAATGCTGGTATCTGTATTAATTTCCTGTATTGAAAGCACTAAAAATGCGGTGCGAGACTATTATGACGTCAGCCACCAATTTCCATTCACCACCAATATGAAACAGGGTTGCGTCATTTCTTGGTCTCTCTTTAACATCACTTTGGACTGGATTCTTACAAAATACGTTATTGGCTCAACTGGCACTGGTCTTGCTGAGAGGTTAAAAGTGAAAGGCCTGGGTTACGTAGACGATTTAGCGTCCCTGGGTGAAAGCGAGACTAAAGAAGAAGTTGCTTAAACAAGTGAATAAGTTTTGTCTACTTGGGATCTACGCTGACCATGGGCTTGGTGTCCTGCGTTGATAATACGAATTGGCAAGGACAGTGCTAACTTTCTCCGCCTCCGTAGGCAGTTCTTCACCAGGGCCGACATTTCGATTCACAAAAACATAAAAGTGTATAATGACCCCATAGTCACTGTATTGCTATATGGCACAGACGCACGAACCTATGCGACCAATCACATGCATCGCCTCGATTCTTTGATTTTATGATAATTGTATATGTCAGCCTAGTTGACCGGAAGGTTAATGTGTCCATCCGAGCACAATGCTGCGAATAGATGCCTGTTGAGGTCACTGTTAGAAGACAGTGATTGCATTGGTCATGGCATATCTCAAGGACGACTCCAAAGCGGCTTGCGAGAGTAATCTTCTTTAGCAATCGGCCAGAGCACTGGCCACGCAACTCACAGAAGCTGTCGTTGTCGTGTCATGTAGTGAAAGATCTCATAATTGGGCACATGATGACGAGCAACCAGCAGGATCTCATTGAAGAGGCGCGAAAGATAGCTGAGAACCAAATATCAGTGACGGGGATTCGAATCGGACGTGTCAGATGCCATCCCCCGCTGATGCAGCTTATGGCAATAAGTATACATGTAAGCTCCAAACCATTTGGATTGACTCATTCATCATATCCAGATTTGAACAAGGCTATCAACTGAATATTATCCAAGAAAGAGGGTACTCTTTTTACGACTGCTCTAGTCTAAATGTAGCCTGCAATTTCACATCACATTTTTTGTCAATACGTTTCGTGATAGTACAAAACATCTTATCATTTAACCTTTCTTCGTGCTCAGTCATTTCTTGGTACATTTCATCTTTGTCTTTTCTCGTCCATTCGTTTGTTCATTTTCTCCTTATTGGTCAATTTTCGATCCTACCTTACACTATATATTCTGCCATGTTGTCCGTTACTGTATTCTGACTAACCGATGTGATTTGTGTCAGACGAAATTCTTTACATTGGACTTAAAACACTTTTCTTTGTGCTGGTGACATTGGAGGAAGGGAGTATTAACCAGTTGCCCCAAGCGCGTTTTCCCCGAAACTCAGAATTTAAAAGTAAGATGTAGCCAGAACATAAGAGATTAGAAAGGACCTTATTGATTTGGAGGATTTAGATTAATTGTAAAGTGTATAGAATATCGTATTATAGTTATGCACTTTAATCATATATTATTATTATTACTATAATTATTATTTATTTATTATTATTATTATTTATTTATAACCTATTATTATTACAGTACACTGCCGATAACTCGAACCCCCGATAACTCGAACTTCCAGTAACTCGAACTGTTTTTGAATTCCCGTTGAACCTTCACTAA
>JANTCA010001643.1:0-11864 GCA_024741275.1 Chironex yamaguchii | reverse complement strand
TTTGAGAAGTTCACAGTCAAGTGTGTTTCTTCGTTTTTTGTCAAGACTGTGGAATGTTACATTACATCGAGTATATTTATGGAGTCTAAAATCCAAGAGTGAAAGCGTTTCGTCTTCAAAAAATTAAATAAAATAATGCACTAATGGAAATAATGCTAAATATTTACTGGAAATAATCAGGCTACCTCATTAAAGTAATTTCAAAGACGAACTTTATTCGAGGTTAGACGGAACAAACATTTTGTTTTAAGCATTGTACACCTGCTGTCATTTCGAGTTGCAACAATGCATTACGTTTGATAAATAACACTAAAAAGCAGGTTCTATTCTGCCTTGACTTGTTAATCAGATTTTTATAAATAATAGCATGGGAAATTGTTGGCATTAAAACTCCACTTTCATGTTTTTCAGTTTTACTAGCCACATTGAGTCCTCACCTACTAAGCCAACGTACACCTGCCAGGTGATAACTATGTCGAGTTGTACTTGTAATGTTCACAAAT
The DNA here is from genome assembly GCA_024741275.1 of Chironex yamaguchii. Taxonomy (NCBI): domain Eukaryota; kingdom Metazoa; phylum Cnidaria; class Cubozoa; order Chirodropida; family Chirodropidae; genus Chironex; species Chironex yamaguchii. The sequence continues at coordinate 11,361 of JANTCA010001643.1, read as the reverse complement.
CACAACCATATGATTCAGAAATTCAAGTACAATACAGCAGCCAGTCTGCGTTTAGACAATATTACCTCCCAAAGTGTTTACAAATATACAGAGGAAGTCTTAAATCTTGTCAATCTTATCAATAACCAACACCTTGAATAGTGATGCTTAATACAAGACTTAAGTTCGTCTTCCCTCACCACCTTTAAAATCTGTGACAAAACATTTTGGACGTTATTGTCTTGATCATTTCTTCTTAAACTGTAAATATGTCCATCATTGTCAAGGTACTGGTTGACTTTGGGGCCCACAATCACTCCTTATCTGAAAATATTTGTAGTAATCTTCCATGACTCACCAAAATTATGACCGCCCTTTTCAAAATAAAACCCAACATTAAAGTTAACGACTGCAATCTAGTATAATCCTCCCATTTTGCTTTGCGAAAAACACAGCCACTGAAGTGATTTAACTGTGCGGCAGTCGTAACGACTGCGATATCAGAAGATGAGACGTGTCACTTAGAGACTTTTTAAATATATGGTAATTGAAAATCGGACGTGAAAACCCAAAAGGAGAGTTTCGTTTCGTTACGTTTGGAAAATATAAAGGAATTTCTCTTCAATTATTAAATTTCGCGCATGAAACAATACAGATCGGCAAGATAGACGTCAGTTTAAGGAAAAAACAACACACAATTTTTGCTTGGCCATGAAGCTTTGTATGTACAAGGCAACACCAGGTGAACCTATAGGCATAGAAACACTGCAGCTCATTATTAGAAAGATAATAATCTTGTCATGCTGAGTGGAAGTATTTCAATCTTATTGCAGACTTGGACTAAGTCTTATCGGACCAGGAATGGACAAAAAGTGCAATTTGTTTGATAAATTGAGAAATTCAGGACATTTAACGATAACCTGATTTCTGTTCTAGATTGAAAGCCAAGAACGAGTGTTATTCACTTACTACTTCGTAAAGGAATATTGCTGTTACCATTGAAACAAGAAAACCGTATTACAATATTACTAAAAATGATGCGAGCGTATAATATCATCTTCAAAGGTGTATCTTAATGTATATATGAATAACAACACGAAAGACGGCTTGTTATCAACCCGATAACTTTTAACTTTATTTGCTTGTATGGGAGAAAGCATGGAATGGGTTGCTAAGATCTCACTTTTTTGATTTAAATCTGTCGAGTAACAACTAGCTATAAACACTTGATAACATAGTCAACTTAAAGACGTCCCTCACAGCGGCAACTAAAGTACAGCGGATAACAGGTGCATGGGCCTCTCTCACGTAAGCACTGCACTAAGTTTATTCAGAAATAAAGCTCGGAATATGCTGTAAGTGTGTTAAACAAGGCAAGTAGTAGGGATGTTTTGAAAAACAAGATACTGGAAAATAATTCATCATTCGTATAATAAACGTGGTTTACAGCACTTTTACAGAAAGCATGCTATTTCAAACATGGAGAATGCTTATCCTCATCGCAGCAATTTTGGGATCTACTCACTCTAAGGCAATCAAAGATAACTGCGAGGACAATTGTCAGAGAGTGGTAAGTTACATTTTTAAGTTATAAATTTGAGATTTCTACAGAGTACCAGCTGTTACAAGTTTAATGTAGAAAATGTTGGATCTGTTAAAGGTTAACTAGTTGAACACTGGACTATAAATCGTTATTTCAGAATCTAAAACTACATTAACATTTCCAAGACTTTACGAAGTGCTAAACTTAAGTTACTCGTTTCCCGCGATGTGTAAATTGAGTACTATGGCCGAAATTATGAATCATCGGCTATAAAATAACATAAGTCATGAGCGCATTGTCTCTGATTTCCAAATTTCTGAACGAACCTTAACTTATAAGTTCAAAATCCACGATTTGATGATACGGACTTGAGCTGACTTGGGGTGTTTGAAGCACGTCTTAAGGAAAGACAAAAAAATAATAATCGTATTGACTAAATACACTCCAACACTTTGAACCAAGATCTGATGTTAAGTAAAGTAAATATCAGACTTACATATTTGTTCCGATTATTGCACCCCGACTGGAATGGAAAGTGGCAGTGATTGGCAGCTATTTCAAAAGAAATTTAGTTTACTTATTTGGTATTTTATACCATTTTTCGTTTCGTTGAAGTTGGACAGTAACATAAATGCTCAGATTGAATGTCCATAAAAGCAAATTAAGTGATTTGAAATTATCTCTCCATTTTTGTGGTACCACATTTGATGGCTAAGGCTCAAAGTCGGTCAAACTGCTGCACTCAGACGATCATTGCGATTCAGTGTTGCTAAATCACCTTCTCAATTGATCAACACATAGAATTCTGGAACCCATGGAACAGCAGTTTTAGAACAAAATGGGCAAGCCAGAGAAGCTAAAAAAAATTTCTCTAAGTCAATTAGGACATAATTTGCGAAACTAATCAAATAAGATGGCAAAAGGACATGAATATATATGTATCATGCTTATTGATAAATTCATACGTGGCTCGCATTACACGCATTACAGCATAAAAAGAAAACATATTAGTTTTTTGAATAGAAATAATACCTTGTGCTTTGCTAGATCTTAACTCTTAAATTTGTTTTGGCAGGCTTAAATCAAATTGCAATAACGAAACTCTTTGAGTTTCATTTTCGGTCGTACCAAATACAGCTCTTCGTCTGTTTGTGTACGGTACAGATACAGCCTAGTATGTTGTTTCCTCATGATATGACAATTTGTTGGTGTTTCTTTTTTCGCTCATCTTGGTAAGCAAATATATGTATATTGTATTGTAAACAAGGTTCCCGAGGCAGTGTTGCCAATCCAAGAGGGCCTTTTGTATTTCAACCGTTGCTTTCTATGGCCACTTAAGTATTAAAACTGGGCAAGTGGCCGAAATGTGGGCGAGTGGCCGAGTGGTTAAAGTGCTTACGTTCTGATCAGCACTAGTTCACAAACTGTCCTTAATGTCACAAGCCTCTCCAAGGCAAACCCAAAAGAGTTCCTGGATCCAAAGCAACCCGATTTGCTATGAACGTACATAAATAAGGCCTCCTAGCTTAAGCTAACTGGCACCTTTATTGGCATGTTAATAATAACTTAGACTAGATATCAATAGCTATTTACTTTATGCTTGCTAAACATCTAAGCCATCTAATCACAAATAATGAAGCTAGAACAAAATGAAGGCTCAAATACTTAAAACCTTTGCTCCCAATAAACAATTTGGGTACAATTTTGGTTGAAGAGTATAGAGGTGTAGTTGAAGCTATTCAAATTAGCACCAAGCTCGTCGCTAGTCAAACATCAGTAAATAACAATGTCTTGTACATTGTCTTGTACATTGAGTAAGTACGTCAAATGGGTATAGTCAAACATCAGTAAATAACAATGTCTTGTACATTGTCTTTGTACGTTTAATACGTCAAATGGTTCTAGTGCTCTTAACACTTTGGCACCACAATTCCTTGTAAGAATTTCAGGCATTTTTTTCAAAGATACCACAGCAATGGATACAGTACTATAAATTCGTATATTAATTATTTCTAGCAATTTTTCTTTCTACATATATTCTATTCTTATTGTAAAGGAGGTAGTAAGCGACAATAGTCACTTGCGGATATACGTCTTGACCCGTGCCTTCAGACATGCTATTTTTAGTCTGAATTATTAGTTAGACTATCTGCGGAGAACAGTTTCTGTGAGCAGAATGTGACGTTGACGAGATGTTAAAATCTGTTACATATTCATACCTAACAAGTATAACGAAGACATCCTTGATAGAAACATCGATATAATATGTCTTGAAAAAACAAACGATGATTGTCATTAATGAATTGATCTTCAAAAAAGAAAGTAAAATGTTTTTCATTTAGTAACTTACTACTTTTTCCTTGCTTGTGAAAAGTGACATAATGAGTATGTGTATATGTACGTAATTATTCCTCATATGAGAGCAAAGTAAAACAAAGTAAGATTTTCAATATATCTACTTCTGTCGAAAACAATCAAAAAGATTGCAAACGTTGAACGTTCAAGTAGTCTGCAGAAGTAGTGTAACAATACTTGTAAGCTATGCTTTTCAAATTTTCAATTTGTGTTTTAATTTAACGTTGCTTGTAGTAAACAAGTCTTATTGAAGTTATTTGAAGCTTCATAGAACAAAAATCATCAACATTGTAACTGACATTTTACTTTCACTGCTCGATTTTTGCATTTCCATTCACAACGTCATATGATTTTATTTGACATTAAAGCTCGTTAGCTTGATTCTAAATGTCTGGGGTTTTTTTCGCGTTTGCTTCATAATGGCCGACTTTGAATTGCATTTCTTTTTAAGTATCATATTCCAAATACAGATTTTTTTTGATATTTGATTCATTGCTTCCTTGCACATGTTAAAAGTTTAGCTATTCCTCACATTGTATTTCGTGATTTTAATTTAGTCGCTTTTTATTTCAACGAAAGCTTGTATTTTATTCATTTGGCATAATAATGGCTGTGGTTGTAAATAATTTTTTTAACTAGTGACTTAGATTAAGGTTAGTAAACTAAATGTTTTCCGCGTATGTAGTTTAAAAACATTACAGATCTAGAATTTAAATCTGAATTATTTTTGTCTAGAAAGGAATACAAATTTCGTACGTTTACTTTGAACCCAGAAATTGTATAACATATCTCAGTTCACTGAATTGAAACTCAATCGATATAATTTTGCAGCTCTCTTATAATTGGTTCCACGTTTATCGAAAGAGTTGGGACATACTAAAGAGTTCACCTTAGGATTAGCTACAGATTAATGGGCAAAGTCAGATAATTTCCACAAGTCAATCGTTTATACTTGCTCATTTGGTTGAAAACATCAGAAATGCAATTCTGTTTTACTTAAACACCTCAATACCGTCATTCGATTATATTTTAGAAACAAGTTGTGTGTGTTGAGTTTGTTTTGGCGTTTTAAATCCGGAAAGTATAGAATGAAAAATGGTAAAAATGGAGATCAAATTATGTTCTAGCTTTGTAAAATGGCCGTGTACAACGTCTAAGTTGTTGCTGTTGTTCGCGTAATAAGTTCAAGTCACCATTTGTCATTTAATATTTTAACAAAAAAAATATGAAAATTAGATAAATAAGATATTTGCAGAGGAGAAGAAAATATTAATGACGATTAAAGGGCAGGTGTAAAAATGAAAGATTGGTATCCATTAAGCGTTGTAAATTGTGATGGAAAAACAAAAACACCTTAGCCATCATTAGACGTTCTAAGCATCAGGTATTTTATTACGGATGTTTGAAAGATATAAATCAAAAGAGAATAAAATGGAGAAAAAGGAAGAAAATATTCTGCGTTTCAACATCAAACTTAAGATTTGGCAGCCTTTGATCTGTGATCTGTGATCCAATCCAGTCTCAAAGATGGCAAACAAAGCCGTTATCAAGTCGGTGTACAAACTTAAAGAGTAACAAGATAGTATTTAGAGACAAAACTGGGAACTCCTTATCATGGTCAATACCATTATACTTACAATGCTTATATCAGTCGTTATTTTTATTCTTCTTCTTGCCAATGACATTGACATCATCATTATTGGTACGTTCATCACATCATCTTCACTATTTGCACAAGCAGTCACACATTCATCTTGCTTATCATCATACTCATTACAGCTATTTTCATAATTGATATCCTAATTATCATAATTTGAATTATCATTATCATCGCTATCTTCTTAGAGACTTTTCTTTGCCGTCATGCTTTTTACTGATTATTTTTTTGGCACATGATTAAGTTCTTAGAAATGACTTTAGATATCGGTTGTTACAAGATCATGACATATTTTCTAGGATAAACATGATCGACATAGTCGTGATGCTTAATTTGAACCTAAACAGTTACATCGCCATTGATGTTGTAGTTTTGTATATCTTTGTTTAAGAGGTTGCAATTGAGAAAAAGGATTGTAATATGTTCTCTTTTATCGTATCTTGTTGTTCATCTAAATCATTTGATGGAGATCACCTTTATCAATGTTGCATGAACTTAAAAGTATAGGTAATTTCTCTTCTTTAAGTCGCCAAACAAATTCCTTGTTTTCAAATGCAGTATTTTTCGAAAAGGATTTGGCCATTAGATAATATGAAGCTAAAGAACGAAGATGGCTTTCTACATTTTGGGCTTAAATTCAATCGTTGATCACTGTGAAAAATAGATCAAAATGTCGTCTTTACTATAGGATAACAAAGAGGGAGGAAAACACATTAGCTTACTCTTACGTCCCAAGTAGACGAGAGCAGTTGAATAGTAGGGGGGCCTGACAATTTCTTATAAACTTAATAGGCGGGGTGTTTGACTAATAGGGTGGGTGGATAATTTCTCGAATTATAACAGACCGGGCGAGTGGGTAGTATTTCCTTTAAGTTGAAAGAAATGGGTTTTTAAAGCCGTCTTTTAAAACAAAACGAAACATATTTTCAGCAGGACAATAAAATAAATTTCTTATCAAATAAGATTTTTGCTCTTTCTTGTTACCCTTGATTCCCTTCCTTACGCTAATGGAGCCTCTGTTGTCTGCACTTTGCAAGTTTCTCAAGGACAAATAAAAATACAGGTTAGAGGGATGTATTTTCAAAAACTAAGATTTTCCCACTAAAACCAACCAAAATATAGAAATTGAAAATTTTGCCAAAATTCAACACTTTTCGACTAGACTCCTTACTTAAGTTGGGAAAAAATGAGTAAAACTAGTCGTTTTAGCTGCAAACAAAGTGAAAAATGAAAATATTTCTTAAGCTACTTGATATTCGATAGGATTATTTCAGGCTCAAAGTTAATGAACGGGGAGTCTGGAATAAGGATGTCCGGTGTGGACTTTTATCAAAAATTTAATAATTCCCAGGGAGCGTTTTGGAGGGCTCAGGAGTACGTGCCTAAGAGACTTCTTTTCAACGGAGTCATTGCAAGCAAAGTCGTAGGCTATTCTAAGACACCACTGAACCCGTCCCATTGTAGAGGTTAAAATAAGATAAAGATGAATATGAATATGAATACTTGGAGGGTGCAGTTGTTAAAGAGTCAAACGAGAGAACAAAATGTTCTGGATAAAGTATAAGCAAGAGGGCTTGAGACTGATACAACATAATGAGATTTCCTTCGTGTCGACTCTCTTTTGTCAATGGATATAGTTTGCTGACACTTGTGGTTACACAGAATGGTATGGTAAGAAGGCTTCTGTCTGCATTGACCAAGGAAGGATACATGAACAGCCTGTTTACATGATGAGAGTAGATGGTTAAGGAAAAGGAAAGAGTAAAGAGGAAGGAAATGAATATGCAGGCATGCTTTTTATAAGTTAGTTATTCTAATATTTTGTTAAAAGTTATTGGCTGTAACCTTGTCGACAGTAGGACGTCTTGTGTCTGCCAGATCACTTGATATTCGGATGATTGGTGATACACGTCAAAACCTAGCTGTATTTAAACGATTTTTTTTTGTTAATAGCTGAAAATCGACAAAGCACAAAAGTGAATTTACATTCGCCTGACTCAATATGAAAGCTTGTCTTACTTAATCGAATCGTGTTTTTTACTAATAAAAAATGAATAGGAACGACAGGTTATCTACATTCAACACTGCTCAGGCTTAATGCTAGAAAAGATAATTTACTCAAAAGTCACTTCGATTGCAGACACACAATTGTTTCATGTTTGACCTGGTGATTCAACATTTATAACAGTTCAGCTGCGCCTTGTTAACAGTGCAATGTTACATTTGAGCAGCTAACACCAATATCCTATAAATGTACATTGTGACTTCTTCAGTATATCTTTATCGTTTGTATAGTCTCTTCATGTAGTTTAGTTTTGATATTTCATGAAAATATATTGAAAATATTGCAATTCAATTTAATTACATTTGACATATCAAAAGACATGCTGACTCATTGTGTAGAGTGGGGGCTTTAGGACGTAAATATTTCATCAGCACAGGTAATAAAGCTTTCTTTCTGACTCCACTAAAAATGTTAACATGATAATATATCATGACATTTTCCCTGTATTTTCCTATTTTTAATTTTGGGCAGCGTTTAAAATTTATTCATCATTTCAAGTAAACATTTTTCCTTTCTCCTTATATGTCAGCAAATCAAGATTTTCAAAATACTTATGGTGATTGCCCTTACAGCACTACCTCTGATCTCACGTGGGATCCACTACATTGATATAATTAACGTTAAACTGACATTTTATTAGAATATGAATGGTCTATGTTTGAAAAAAGAGACATCAATTCCAGAGAGAACTGACAAAAAATTCACACAACGTATATTGAATAATATTGCCTAACGTGTGAAAAGTTGAATAATCAAATCTTCAAAAATCAACAGCTTCAAAATGAAAACCTTTTGTTATAAAGTAAACCTGGATTAGTAAGACACTCATAATTACGTACGTTTCTCAACATCGAAGTCTACACTTTCGTTGTTTATGCCACAAATTTTCAACTATTACTTTGCAGGAAATGAGAAGTTCTTGATCGTCTCTGCTTATTCTCACGTAGATTAACAAAAAGCAACCGTCGAAATAGTGTTGCTCTCATTTTAATAACCTTCCGCTGAGAAATACTTGCATTTGCTTGCAACGGTGATGATCTGTCATATTGTTCTTACTACTTGTTTGAAGTAGGGACAAATGACTGAAAACCTATGGCGAAAACGGGGGAAGTAACAAAGGCTATCAATATGAACAAAAAAGGCATGAAAGGCAAGATTGATTTTGTAACATTAGGTAACAAGATTCATTTTGGTAAAAATGTTTCTGATACACATACAAACATTTCCTTGAGAGAAACTTTTAATTTCGGTGCCTAAATATTGAGAACTTTGCAAGACGCAACTTCGAGAACAACAGTGGGGTCGGTCGGGGCCCTAGGCCGACCCCGGGCTGACAATGCCTGCCGGACGAAATCAGGCCAAAGATCCGTTGGAGAATCTAATTCGGACTGTAATTCATTGTCCTCTTAGAATATGAAGGAAATTGAATCACCGCATCTGACGGCCTCGGCTAAAAAGTTTTTGCCACCTCCAGCTGGTAAAGCCACCAGTGAGCGCAAATTAAAATACGCATCAGAAATAACCAGTGGAAATCGTACTCGTTTATTACCCGAACTTGTGGAAATATTATTGTTGTTGAAATGCAGTTTGCGGACGCTTGTCTATCATAGTCTGCGATTGCCCATTGTCGGGGATTGGGGTGAATATGTGCTTTGTTCTGGTGATAATGCGCCATAATCAGATGATGGCGATTTCAAGGGGTAAGAACACTTATCAACTTATCAGATTGACTGATAATGATGTTTGTTTCTTCATTTTTTTTACATTTCAAGTGCAAATTATCACGCTTTGCCTGATGCAAGTCTTTTCTATACTACTCAAGTATAAGCAAAAATGACAATTGTAACGAGTTGATCTTAAATGATGATTGGTTGATGTATATCAAGGAACTCGTGCTCATATATTGCTCACTATTGCCCCGATTCCTACGGAGACTGGGTAAGTGCTCACACCGACCTCGACCCTAAGCCCCCAAAATTGGCTCCTCGACCGTACGCTAGACAGCAGCACAATAGCCATTGTTATCTCAATTTCTTTTGTTCTGACTTGAAGAACTACAGATAAACTGAAATTAAGATCCACCAGTTACTACGAGTGATAGTGCAATTAACCAATAATTGATAGATAAAGCGCCTTATATAATATATGGCAGGGGAAAATAACTATCTTTGAGCTATATTTAACAAATGCACACTTTATTTCAGGGGCTTTGCTGTAACTATGTTACTGTCTCCAGCAATGACACTATAGAATACAACAATACAGTTAACTTCCGGCAAATAGAACCTCCAACGGACCGAGGAAAGTAATTCGACTTATCGACTGTTCGAGTTAAGCCGTGCTCTCCAGTTAAGTCGAAATTGGACAAAGATGAGATAATATTTCAAGTTAAGGTGATTTTTCCTTGAGAAAATATAATGCAAACAAGATGAAAGGTTAATAATATTTGTGTTTATTTGAACAAGTTTAGTATATCAGCTTGTCTTAGCCTTGGTGATAATTCGTTTTCAACTTTGTTTACACACTCATAAATACAGTCTCCATTATTGCTAAATAACATATAGCCATTAAGTACATCCAAGGTTTCACACATCACTAGACATTTGTATCTGTTTTACGTCAAGCGTTAATGAAAACAAAAGACTTTTAAAATTTGACAATTATCTGGTATTCGAGTTGTCCGAACAAATTAGCATCAGGTGGACAAAAAATATGGTTGAAGTAAACGACTGTTCAATCTATCCGGTATTTGAGTTAAGCGAGTATTTTATGAGAAAGTATTAACAAAATTTCAATCGAACCAAACAAAATAGTTCGAGAAAAGGAAAGTTCGTGTTATCGGGTGTTCGGGTTACCGAGAGTTTATTGTATTTCAGGTTTACAAGCAGAAGTAAAACCACAAAAATTCTAACGAATTTGTCAGGCAATTAAAATGTAAATCGCTAAAAACACAGCAGAACACGTTTTGACTGAAGAAGGGAAAACAATAGATGATAATGACGATAATGATGATGATAATTGTGATGATCAGATGTTGCTGATGATAAGTATAATGATGATGGTTATAATGATGATGATTATGGTGGTGATGCTGAGGATGAATATAATGAAGAGAAAGAAGGTCAAGTTATCAAGGAAAAGAGAGGGAAGCAGATAGCAGTTTTGATTATTTGTTAAAACATCATTGCCATATGTGTGAAGTCCTTTCAGTATGATAGTAAAGATGACAATGATATCATCATTAGGGACATTGTTCGTAAAGTTATCTGCTTATACGTACAACCACGTATTGCTTCATTCACTCCTTTCCTTTTCTTTGAAAACTTAATTTGCTGAGACATTGATAATGAGAGCACTTTAGACTTGCTTTTCGCCTTATTCATGATACTCAGTTAATCTTGTTAATTCGGTTCTCGACGATAACACATCTGCCAAATATTTCCTTCTTAATTTAATAGGAAGCGAGTTTCGTTTTGCCACATGGGCTGTTTAAGTCTGCTTAAATCGGATTTAAGAAATAAGTCCTCACCATACACATCTGAGATTTGTATCCTGTGATCGGAAAGGTAAAATCAACTACATTTATATTTTTAGGCTAACAAGAAGAGATTTTGGTGAGTTCTTACAGATTCGCTCGTTCCAGGCACAATTGTTTTGAATATGGCAGTTACTTGCAAATCAATCAATATATATATATATATATATATATATATATATTTGTCAAGAGTGGGCATTACCACAATAGCTGCACTAAGTGGGAGC
>JANTCA010001642.1:0-11864 GCA_024741275.1 Chironex yamaguchii | reverse complement strand
CTTTATCCGCGCTTTATGCATCCTGCCTGTTATATTTGATAAGTACATTTGTCACAGCTGTTATTGTAATTTAAGAATCAGTTCATTGCTACATCTAAAATTCATCTATTATGGAAAATGAAACAGTAATATATTCAAGGAGATGCTTGAAATGCAAAATAAGACCTATTGTGCAGCAACTCAGTTGTTCATGGATGACATTAAAAGTGAAATTAGGTCAATTCAGAACGACATCGATGTCAGTTGCATTGATGAACAAGGACAATGATATAATGAAAGTGGAAATGAAGTCTGTCAACCTGCAAATGAAAAAATTGTGTAACTGAACAATGTTGAGGGCATCACTATTGATAGCTTCAAGCACATGGCTACCCACGTAGACTATTTGCAAAATCAATCAAGAAGAAACAATATGAAGGTTTTAGGGGTCCGTGAAGATTCAAATGAAAGATCTTGGGATGATACAGGAAACAAGTAAATCCTTTGATCAAGACTCACCTTCAAATGTCAGAGGTTGATATAGAGAGAGCTCATCATGTTGGTAAATTTCAAATGGAGGGTAGGAAAGATTCCAGTGGAAGATAAAATAAACCCAAACTGAGAACAACAGTTGCCAAGATTAAATCATGGAAAGTTAAGGCGCAAATATTAAAGAAAGCAAGAAATGTGCACCAACTTCACTCAATTTTGTGGGTGACTTTTTTCAGCCTTAGGATAATCAAATGCCTGTATTTTGCAATGAATGCAATCTTTATATTCATATAAAATGCAACAATATCTCTGTTTTGGAATATGAGATTCTTGTAAATGAGCCTGATGATGTTCAATGGTTTTGCACAATTTACACAATAGAATATCATGCATCAATTGAAAATGAAATATTACTAAATCTTTTTCATTTTGACAAACCTTGCATTGTTGATTCATTACCATCTTTTGAGATCACGTCAAATCTTACTGATTTGCCTGCAAGACTAATATATCTCCCATCTAATATAGATTCTACTTATCATAGTATTCAAGATTTCCTTGCTTCTAATATGAATATAACTAGTCTTTCCTGTCATTTTGATCAACTAGTTCCTAGTTAAACTTAACTTTGGTTTTAATGTTATTGTTGTTTGTGAAACGTGGGACTCAGTTGCAAGACATTAAGCATAAACACTAACATCCCTGGCTTTATATATTTTTCTCTAAAGTTTCAAAGTCAAAATGGTGGTGTTGGCCTCTGCATCAAAACAAGTATGCTCAAGTACCGAATAATTGTCCCCTCCCAATTATTGATTTTTAGAAATTGTACTAAATGTATAATGGTATTTTCCCTGAAAAAATGAAGCTTGCAAAAGTTATACCTTTGTTCAAAAAAGGATGTCCTATGACAGTTTCATAATTTAGACCAATATCTCTTTTATCTATTTTCAGCAAAGTCTCAGAGAAGTTAATGTATAAATGTCTATACGATTTTTTAGAGGTTCATAATACTTTGTATAATCTTCAGTTTGGTTTTTGTGCTTCTCATTCAATAAATCAGTTTAACAGAATTCATTAAAAACACTCTGGATCATAAAAAATTTGGATGTGGCATCTTCCCTGGTCTCAAGAAAGCTTTTGACACTGTCAATCACCAGATCCTCTTGAATAAGCTTGAACATTATGGTTCCCAGTAAAGCTCTACAATGGTTAAGGTACAAGTCCTACCTTAACAGTAGATGTACCACAGGGCTCTGTTCTAGGCCTACTTCTTTTCCTTCTTTACATAATTGATCTTCCAAACTCATCAAACAAGTTATCCCCTTACCTATTTGCTGATGACACAAATATCTACTTTGAATCTAATAATGTAAAACAGCCATAAAAAGTGGACGACAAAAAACTGAAGCATTTAAAAATGGTTAGATGCTAACAAACTTGCATAAAATCTAGACAAGACTAACTTCATTATTTTTCATTACCCACTAAATTCCTTGGATGAAACTGATGAAACCATCAAAATTGGCAAGGAACATTTTTAACAGATTAAATATGTCACGTTTCTTGGCCTTCTTCTGGATGAAAACCTCAATTGGAAGTATCATCTAAGTGAACTTTCAAAAAAGCTAGCAAGAACTTGTGGTATAATTTTCAAAATCAGGCATCTGTTACCTACTAATGTTTTAGTTTCCGTGTATAACTCATTGTGTGCCTCCTTTCTTCAATATGGAATCATTGTCTGGGGTCTTGCCAATGACATCCATATTAAACTGATATATATTCTACAAAAGAAAGTTGTTAGAGCTATTGCATTCATGAACTTTCCTCCTCCATCTTCTCTTATTCTCTTGACTTCAAGATTCTGAAGTTCTATGATTTATTTTAATTGAAGTTGCTTTTATTTGTCTCTTAATAGGATATCCGCCTCTGTCTTTTACAATTTTTTGGAAATTTTGTCAGATGTTCATCAACAGGATACAAGGCAGGCTCAGAAAGGTAATATTGTCATCGCACATCATAACACAATATGGTGCAAGATCCATTCGGTACATTGGGGTGAAATCTTGGAACAACATTGCCTTGAATATTAAATAGTCCCCTTCAGTGATGAGTTTTTGTCGTCAACTAAAGTTACACCTGTTCTCCACTAATTATCAAGTCTAGATTTCTTAGCCTTTTTTGCATCAAGCAATCAATCACAACTTCCTTAAGATATTTCATATCTAATGGCAAGTTCTTAGCTAAGGGGGTGCCCTCTCCTCGATTAGTTTACATACTGAGAGAGCTCCTCCTATAAGAAAATTATGCTCCATACAAATTTCTGGTGTTTTCATTGTATTCATATAGTAATTTTTGTAGTCTTCTGTAACTTGTCATAGTGTAATATCTGTACATTTGTTAGGTTAAATTATTCTTGTATGTAGCTGAATTCTTAAAATGAAAGTCAGCTGAACTGAAGACATGAGCACCCTTGAACTGATAAAAATGTTTTTGTGTAAAACATTGAAAAAATTACTGTAACTGCAAAATGATTATCCACAGCATAGGTGTAGCTGTGCAAGCATCTCAGTTGAATCAGTCATAAGAGTCCTGATATCAAAAATGCATACAGTCGTCAGAGGAAAGAGCAAAACTCAAGACGATGATTTCTGTACATGGTCCCAGTTTGGAATGTGCAGACAATAATATAGAGACAAAAATGTCAAAGTACTTGAAGGGAAAGAAAGGGCCATCTTGGCACTTTCTATGAAGATGAAAGAACATAAAAGATTTTACTGCATCAAAAGTCATCACTTAGAAAATAAATGCACAACCAAAATTGTCATTCATGACATGATTATGTGAAGAAACAGCCACTTTAATGAAACAATAAACAAAACTACTTTGCAAATTGTTGTAAGATATTAGGCTTTTAAACCTTGCTTGGTCAAATGGTAATCTCAAATCAACAGAAAGGAGCATGAAGTGGAACATGGATTTCTCTGTTTAAAATATGCTGACAGAGAAATTTCAAAAAAACTTATTGGAAATAGAATCTTTGAAGAGTAAACAGTTATAACTTGGAAATGAGGAAAACTAAATCAAACTAAAATTTGTATAGGACTTTTTAACAAAATTAAAGCAAAATCCTATTCTTGGCAACTTGATGAAATTGTTAATGCCAACAGGATTAGCTGCCAATGTGTACCACTCACAGAGAAAAACTAGGTCACTTCATTTCCTTTATTATGAGCCATTACTTTATATTGCTATCAGCAATTGCTTATGTCATATGTTTAGTTTTACATGCAAATGTAGCTCAGGATAACATTGATATGGTATTTGTTATTCTAAAGTATAAAAAACTAACTAAAAATAGATCTGCAATTCATCAGTACCTGATCATTTGCTAAATTTTATTTTACCTGCAAGTACATTTTGCAATCCACTTTGCACTCGCCCACACAAAATATTTTTGATGAGCCATGGGACTGACATGTCTGTGTATACTCTTATATTTTACCATAAGGTACCAGTGTGGTATTGTCAAGATACCTATGCTAGAGCGTTAGACTATAAATAACACATGTATCCCAAAATTACTTTCCTTATGTTTTAAGGTAAAAGAAGCCAGTTAATTATAGGGATTGATCTCATATCATGGGTGATTCCGACCAATGTGGACAAGTCCAAACTTCTAATAATTTGTCTGACATAGTGTTCTCTTTAGGGCCTAAGGGCAGTCCTTGTGAGAGCATTTTACTTGTATACACTAAAAAGAATAATCAACAGTGACCCAAAACAATCCAAAATAACCCACAAATAATTTAACAAGTTGAGTAAGCAAAAATGATTCCACATGAGAAGGACCAAAAACACAACTAGAACAAACAGGTCAAGTAGAACAGATGCCTAGGAAACCACATCTCTCTTCAGACATTGCACAGCAAGTAAAGTAGTTGTTCTGAGAAGCAAGCCAAAAAATTAGCATAATGGGGGTGCATTATCAAAATTACATAAAATCGAATAAAATAAATTTACATGAAATGAATGAACTTTAAAAGTACTTGAGATAAAATGAATTCAGGTACTCGCTGAAAGTAAAAATTCTCATTAGATTTAAGTCTCAATACAATAAATCCCTTCCAAAAAACTTTGAAATAAAGTATCTTAAGCTTCTACACTTGGCCTTGATTCACGATGATCCTTCTCATGAAAAAATCTTGCTGTAGCTGGCTTTGGATCAAACTTTGATGTTGGGACACCATTCCATGCAATCAACAGTCTACATCTTAATGTTGCTTCATGTGCTGATGCTCTCATCTTCGAATATAAAATGTTGTATGTCAAAACCCTTTTTTCATCCGTCAAACTGTCACATGATATGACAGGATTGGCAGAGAGAAAATGCTAAATGAGCCCCATACATTTTCTTAACATGTGCAGCATCCTCATGGAAAAGGCATTTTCCAAAAGATGACTGCTTGGCCTGAAATCATCGAAAGTGTTGAAAACTGTATCAGAAAACTCTTGACTTGGGCTCCTCATATGTCCGCACATTCCAATAACAGCCCTGAAAAAGTTATGAAATCAGCAGCACAGCAAATGTCTTTAATTGTCTTCATGATTCATGCTTGCTCAGAATCGAACCGTTGTTCCAAAAAGTTTGTATCACTAATAATCACTTCATTTCTTATTGTACATGTCATCTCCTGTGAAAACCACCAATCATGCTGTGAGTTTTCTTTGCTTGTCTTACATCATCAGGAGCAGATGTGATCTCATATAAGGAGCCATTCTCTTTGATCCATTTCTCCTCAGCACCACCAAAATAAGGTGTGTCTTCCATCACATTGAACTTTTGGATTGTGACGTCTTGGACCAAATGGTTTATGGTCCTATAAGCATACGATCATATCCTAGTAAACCATGGTCTGCTTATTAGACCTTGTCTTTTCTACCCTGCTCTTTAATTACTTTATTGCCAAATTATTTTTCAGTCAGTATATTTGACGTGTCTTCATACCTGTCTCCAATGAATCATGATTGATAATTAAGGAATTAAGCATGATCGATAATGTATTCCATTCATTTACACATGACCTTTGAGAAGTGGCATTTAGTCTCACCCAGGGGTGGCAGCATTAGTCTATTTCATGAAACAATCTTATTTAAAAAAGGGATAATTTTCTGGGTCAAAAAGACCATAACTGGGGTCTGGAACTGGTTTCATCACTATCAAACAAAGTGGTAAACAATTATTTTAAGTGACCTTTTTGCAATAAACAGAAAGACTTCCCATAGCAACTGTCTTTGCAGGAGCAGATCCAGCTTAAACTTTGAGGGGTGCTGATGTTTCTGATCAATCATGTCAATGTCCTTTTGTCATAGCATGGAAATTGTAAATTAAGCTTTAGAATCGGGGGGCTTCTCCTGCCATATGTGAGCACATACAAAATCAGAAGCTGGTTGGCTGCTTATGATTCGTGGGTGCCCAAGCACTGTTACTGACTGGTCAATTATGAAATGATTAAAGTCAAGATCCAGGGGTGCTCAAAAGCATGTGATTACTCAGAACTAATACAATTTGGTTAATTGATTAACTGGACATCAATGACCACAAGTGGCAAAGGAGATTCACTACGGAAAGTCTACCAAATGTTAATGCCAAGACAGATATTCAGATTCTCGACATATAAAAAACATTTTAAACAAGTATCATAACTGACTATTGGAAATTTGAGGGATGGTCAGGCACCTGTAGCACACCCCTTGATCTACCACTACTCTTTGTATGTAATGTTCAACATATCTAGCAAAGGGGTATGGGATTACATTTTAGCTAAAACAAATTTCCTTTCTTCTTTTGGCAAGATGTATTCAATAAAGTAGTGAAATTCCTTTATACATCCTCCAATGCAAAAGATTTACCCCACTACATTCCCCCCCCCCTCAAAAACAATTGAGCATAACAGTTTTCTGTCAAAGCATTGTTTGGCTCATGCAGTGTAGGTGCCACAAGTCCTCTTCTAAGCATTCCCCTTAAAGGACAAGAGTTTTAACCTCCATGCCTCTCTCGTGTATATGATAGGCTTCGTTATCTTTATAAATATCTTTTTCCAACTAATCTTTTTTCTTTATTGTTTCTGATTGGTCACTTTGCATTCATTTTTCACGGTTACCATATATCTATAGTTAGCATACTATATTCATAAGCTGAAGTGTCAGACAAAACTATGTTCTCAGCCCATCATTGTTGAAATTTTCAAGGCAAAAATTAGACATATACTCATTCTTCCAATAAATTATTGGATTTAGCATGCCTTGAGATCTCGTTTTGTACTTATTTGATCCAATTATCTTTACAAATGTAAATTTTCAAATAAAAAACATATCTTGTCTTTTGTCCACATTTTTAAAAAATCCTAATAAATGAACACATTAATAGATTTGCCTTAAATGATTTTCAAGGTGTATGCTCTTTTTTGCAAAAGTCTTTATAACTATTTCTCGCACTATCGCCGTACATATAATAATAACAGGACTCCAGCCACCTACACAAAATGCCTTCATATTCTAGCAAATTTCAACTTTTAACTGTCGGGTTTCAGTTCACGAGCTTTCAATAGGTCTACAACTGCGACCAAACACCAGTGTTATCTGCTTTACGATGCATGTTGTTACACCGCACCAAGCTGACACATCTAAGTAATGAAGAGATTGCCAAGAGAAAAATAATCATAAACGTACCAACAAAAAGAGTGCAATTACTTACCGCCATCTTTGTAGACGATGAAAGTTTCTATAATACCTCATAAGCACCTCAGCTCATTTGAAATATCCAAAACGAGGCTCTCAAAATCAAGGCAGCATAAGGGGGCATTCAACAAAAACATTCTCAAGTTTGCAACACTACAGGAAATTATCTTTGTTGTGCCTAAAGATAACTGCTTGTCATAAAATCATTGGCGTAGCATAATGTGTTCTAGCATGTTCGTGCAAGTATTGTACGTCCTAAACGCCGCAGAAATAATAGGACGCGAAAATAGAGCGGGAGAACTTTTTGTGGACGGAATTTTCAATATTGTAATTTATGAGGTTTCAACCTCTTGATTATCTATAGCAACTAACAGTTTAGAGCTCTCTCCACACTTTCTTTTCTTTATGGGCCCCAATACACCCCCTCCCCCGATGTCTGAGTCGTAGGGTACAATTTACATGTACTTCTCTGTGAGAGGTCGTGGAGCCTCCTTTGAAATAATCTTGATATCTATCTTCTATCTATCTATCTATCTATCTATCTATCTATAATATATATATGATAGTTACTTTAGCAAAGCTAGTTTTAGAAAATAGCTAATTATTTAATGATGAGTTTTATACATAGTGTAGGGGAACTGCCATCGGCACTATATTTTCACAACATATGCCAACATATTTTTGAATAGACTACAACAGACCATTATAGAGCAGAGCACTGAGAAACTCTTGGTTTGGTTAAGATACATAGATGAAATATTTTTTATTTGGACAGGTAGTATAGTTAATCTTAAATATTTCATAGAACACAAAAATAGCGTTCATGATACCATCAAATTCACATTCCACAGCAAATTTAATTGACGTTCAGGTCATAAAAACAGGTGAAAAACTGGAAACCGACATCTACTACACGGAAACTGACACGCACCAATATCTAAATAAAACATCATGTCATCCATGGCACATGAAAAATGCAATTCCATATAGCCATGCCCTTAGAATTCCAAAACTTGTCCAGATAATGAAACTTTTTGGAAAAGAGCATCGGAACCAACCCATCTTATATAGCTCGGTAAGTTTGGCGACAGACAACATCCCGCAACCACAAGTAGTCTTTAAAAGGTCTGAATCACTCAAAGACATATTAGTTAGAGCTAAGTCATCTGAAGGCCCCGTCCTGCAGAACTGTTTTCAAAGATCTTAATCTTCAATCAATAACGCCAGCATGTCCAGTTCCCGAAAACTTTGAGCCGGCTGCCTTCCGATTTGGAGAACTATTCACCCACTGCACTTGCAGTATATCGGTTCGCGCCGATGACTTCCGTACAAGTTGAACGGTCCTTTTCCCACTACAAAAACGTCTTGAGAAAAAACAGGGAAGGATTCACCCCGGAGAATCTGCGCAAGTACATTGTTGTGCACTGCAATGGAGACTGTTAATTGCTCCTAAATTGACTCTGGCCTGTGTTTTCTTTCTTGACGTTTCTTATACTCGACTATGGTTATAAATTAATTTGCAAATAAGAATGAATTATGTTAGCAAGTTCTTGTCAAATTTTTGCACGATAAATACATATTTTGATGAATTTTAGCACATATATACGGGGATTTTTTGGCACATATATACAGGGATTTTTTAGCACATAAATACATATTTTGGCGATTTTGTAGCACATAAACACATATTTTGGCGAATTTTTAGCACATAAAACCATATAATTAGGCAATGATAAATACATATTTTTGAATTTTTTTACTACATAAATTCCGGCCCCTGCTTATGAGTTGTCTTGAAATTGTTGTATTCCTAAGGAACAAGTCATGCCTCCTGGCCGGGGGCTGAACCCGCGACCTTCTGCCTACCAGGTAGATGCTCTGACAACTGACCTACTGGGACATTGTTTCTCAAAGGTGAATTTAAGAGGCCACGATTTGATAATTGCATCGCTACATGATTGAGGCTGCTTCGATCATGTTGGTATATGGTATATCGATGGTTGTAGTACTTATCACTCATGTGATTTTGGTTGGGGGGGGGATTAAGATGGCCAGGAGCCCCTGGCTGTAATTCGACCAGAGGGAAGGGGCCTGTAGTCAAAACGATTACTACTGCAAGTATAAAAACAGAAACAAACAATTAAGAGCACCGTAAAAATGATTTTATTCCTATTACATTTACAATGTACATTTTTAACTGTTTTGATAAAAAAGACATCAATCAAGCCATTGACGTTAAGTGTGCTCACAAATTCATTTTCAATTCTCAAAAGAGGGAGCACAATGATACCTGTACAAGTCCTAAACTCATTTTTATTCTTTTTAGCTTTTAAAATCATTGCTCTCTGTTGCAGTTTGTTGCCATCATTGACAGATAGATACAGTGTGCCGTGAAGACATTTGGAAAGCTGCGGGTACACCTGAAGTGATTTAGAGTCAACAGCATAATTAGTTGCATGCTTGTACTTCTAGATGGGTGTTATCCTCCACTCTGTTCTTGTTTACCGAGACAGTCACAAACACTACACTGCTGACATTTAGTCTGTCATGTTCTGCTATCCACTCCCCTATTCTCATTTGCTCAGTCGAGGATTAAAATTTTTGAATACAAACGATGCCGTTAGCATGCACATTTTTTTTGGGGGGGGGGGTTCTACATATCGCGGGCCCCTGGCTTTGCCCAAGTCAGCCACCCTTAATCTGCCATTGAATTGAGAATTATATTATTTTCTCGTTGTGTCAGTTTTTTATTTTCCTTGTGTTAACACTGTTGTCTATACACGTCTCCGAAACAGAATTGATCATCTGAGGTATTGTTTATGAACTCACGGGTCTTAGAGGGCATGGGAGCGAATCTTACACCACGAGCCAGCAACACCATAAGCTTTCTTTTTCAATCCATATCTATCAAAGTACGGTGTACGGATCTACTCTTGCTTTTCAAAGAGCTTTCATTATGCAGATCTTTGTGCAAGGTCCCAAAAACGTCGTGTTGGACGTAAGTCCCTCACTTTTGATCTCAGATGTGAAAGAGCTGCTGGCTTATCAAAGTGGCATTGCCGTCGAGGAGCAATTTCTGTCATATGGTGGACACCCTCTCGATAACGAGTCTGTTTTAGCAGATTATGGCATCCAGGCTATGTCAACAGTCGATCTAAGTATCAAACTACTTGGAGGTAATGTCGATACTACTTTGTTTAGGAAATCTTAATACTAATTAGATCTATCAGACATCATTGTAGTCGAATGCATGTTGTTTTGAGTGTTATACTTCGGGCCAAAATTTACAATTGCTCATTGTCAACACGTATTATAAGTCACTCAGGCTATTTCATAGTATAGTATGTTACGTCAATATACATATATTGTAATCGTCCTTACATTTGACTGCAAGGAATACACGTATTTTGGGTATTGCTCAGATAACCGTTAAACCTTGTCTGTTAGCTTTATCTGTCCAACATTTATGATACAAGTGTCAGATTTGCAGGATCGGAAATGTTTTGTATGAGTGTGGTTGACAACACCAATTATATTTCTGTTCGTTTGATTAGCCATACCTAGTCTAAGAAAGTACTCGCATTATTTAGTTTGATAACAGAGAGTAACATTTCAATTCAATCTAAAGCTATTTTGCAAGGAAAATCGCCCTCATGACCGTACAGTCTTGGTTGCATATTTTGTTATCTAGACTTTTTAATTTCATCACAAGCTTATTATTTTTTCTAGGTAAGGTTCATGGCTCACTGGCTCGTGCTGGCAAAGTGAAAGGACAAACACCAAAAGTAAGCAATGGTTTTTACCATAACTAATGTTGCTGTGATGCTTACACGAAGGTTATTTCAAAGCAGGAGTTATTACTGAGTTAACTGTTTTTGCTCTATTTTTATATCAGTTACTAATACCGTAGTTATAGATGACTGGAGTGTTAATGTTAATACAACCACCTTGTTATTAATTCACTTTTTGTGGCCCTAAGATCAAGAACGGCCCTCTTATTTCCTTATCTAAAACCCTGTTAATCAGGCGATATTATTCATGTAAACAACGACCACTTTTTGAGTTTTTAGTTGATATTTTCTTTATAGATTACCTCATTACTCCACCCAGCCAAAATGCTTGATCAGATGCTAAATAGAACCAGACAAAATCTCATAACACAACATTGAATGTATCTAGGTGTTAGTACAAAAAGGTTGTGTAATGGTAGACTAAAGATGTATACAATATATATAGGAGGTTTGAGTGTTGACTTTTGAGTCTGAGGGTTGCCAGTTCGAGCCCGGTCGGCTCCCACTTAGTGCAGCTATTGTGGTAATGCTCCACTCTTGACAAATATATGAAAAAGCAGTGTCTGTTGAGATACTACGTATATCTGACACTGATGAAGGCTTAAGCCGAAACACAGAAAAAATTAATGAATTTCCCCTTATCCACTGCAGGGTTTCGTCTGGTGATGCCAAGGACTTTGGAAGTCCTTCACCAAACCTTTATGCCATGATGGCACAGAGGTTTGAGTGTTGGCTTTTGAGTCTGAGGGATACAGATTTTATCCCAGTTGGCTCCCACTTAGTGCAGATATTGTGGTAATGCTCCACTCTTGACAAATATATTAAGAGTGCTGTGTCTGTTGAAATACTACATATCTCTCTCTC
>JANTCA010001641.1:0-11868 GCA_024741275.1 Chironex yamaguchii | reverse complement strand
TAACTTACCAATGAAGAACAATTACGAATCCTTAGTCTTTCTGATAAGCTCTTCGAGATCACCAAGTCAGGAACTGCAATAAATAAAAGGGCGCCATTGAGTATACAGGGAGCCAGTAATTGACTGTCCTATGAACATCGCGCTGTTCAGTACTCAAATTTACCAGTACTCCTCCCTTACAAAGGAGATTAATCGAATGATTAACGTCCTTGTGATGGACGGATTACGCGCAGTACGGGTGGAACAGTGTCAAACTAAAAAGTTACGCATTGTTTTTGATGCCAGTGCAAAGGAATCTTCAGAGACTTTCTCTCTGAATGAGCTCTTACAAATAAGGCCTAATTACATACCAAATTTGATAAGGCTTTTGCTTTCATAGAGGTCAAATTTAATTGCTATCACAGCAGATATTGAGAGGGCGTTTCATCAAATCTCAATTGACACAACAGACCGTAATTATCTCAGATTTTACTAGTTTGAAGACATTTCAACTGAGAATCCAACTATTGTGCAATTTCGGTCTGGAAGGTTGCCCTTTGAGTTAACATCATCACCTTCTATTCTCGGTGCTGTTATTGATACGCAGGTAAAAAATACAGTCATCTGTATCAAGGGCTACTTGATAAAATTAATCGCTTTTATGTGGACGATTTGACTACAGGTTGTAAAAGCATTGAAGAAGGTATTTAAGTCTACCAGGCTGCTAAAGAAATTACTCATTCAGCAGGGTTCAATTTGAGAAAATGGAATTGCAACTATAAGGAATTGATGAATCTTATTCGTACAAAGGAAAACATTGAAGTTAATGAGAATCATTCTCCCGACCCTTCACTTAAGATTTTAGGAATAAATTAGAACGTAGATCGAGACGAAATCTTTTATGAATTTCAAGAAACTCGTGAATATGCAAGCATGTTACTGGTTACAAAAAGATCGCTTCTGAAAATCACCGCTAAAGTCTTTGACCCGCTAGGTGCAGTGAGTCCATTTTTGGTAAGAATGAAAGTTCTTTGTCAGGAATTAGCAGTTGAAAAGATTTCTTGGGACGAGGAACTCAAAGGGGTATTTATTAAAAGATATCTCGATTTGTTATCTCAACTAGGCAAATTAACAACTATTTCTTTCCCTATGTGCTATTTCAAGGAAGGGAGATAGGAAATATTTAACTTCACAGTTTCTCGGACGCAAGTGAAGTCGCCTTCACATCGGTTGTTTATATTCGTCTTGAATATAGCGATGGTGAAGTTGTGGTCCGTTTTGTTTCATCGAAAGCTAGGGTAGCACCATTAAAACGCCAAAGTATCCCCAGACTTGAATTGTTAGGTGCAAATTTGTTAGCCAAACACATGAGCAAGATAAAGTCTTCAAGAAACCTTGTTACGGAAATATTGAAGCAAACAGATAGGAGTGAGTGGAGGTTATGTCCAGGTAACAAAAACCCAGCTGATATTCCTTCAAGGGGTATCCGGGGCAGCAAGCTTCTGGACAATCAGATCTGGTGGGAGGGCCCCCCAGTTCTTAAAGTCTAGTTCAACAGAGTGGCCTGATTTGGTCTCCACAGGAAATCAGGAAAACAATCGTACCTCGGAAGGTATGGTTATAAACCCACCAGAATTAACATTTGCTCTTGGGGTTAATGACAATCATCAGTAAGACCTAAGCAAACTTTCAGATCTTGTGGACTTGTCAAAGTTCAACAGCATTCGCAAACTCGTTAAGGTTTTAGGGTGGGTATTCAGGGTTATAGAGAAATGCAAAGGTACAAACAAGGAACAAGAACTAGAATTGTAGATTCACGAACACAATATGGGAGAAAGTCTAATTATTCGAAGTGTACAAACAGAATGCTTTCGAAAGGGAAATAGTTATTTGACAGGTTAAGGAAAAGTACCAATACCTTCGATTGTCCCGCAGTTCAATCTCTTTATGGACAATGAAAACATCATACTGTGTTGAACACGCCCATAGAGCTTGAGGGTCGAGAGCCTATTTTGCTTCCTTCAAAGTACATTGTATTATTCGTGAGAGAATATCACAACTCTGCATACCACAATGGTGTCTTAGAAACGCTTAACGCAATTCGTCAGAGGTTTTGGATTTTAAGGGGTCGCGAAATGGTCAAGAAATTTATAAGGAGGTGTATTACATGTAAGAAACTTGAAGGTTTATTCTATAAGCCCGCTCCATCACTGGACCTACCAAGCTTGAGGGTAGATGATGGACTGCCTTTTATCAATCGGTATTGATTTTGCAGGACCTTTATTTCTCACAGAACCCTGAACCAAACAAGTTAGTAAGTCGTACATTTGTCTATTCATTCACATGTACGTCGACACGAGCCTTACATCTAGAACTCGTTGAGGCGCTTACAGTAGATTCATTCTTATGCAGGAGCGGATCCAGCTGAAATGCTGACCAGCGCTCAAGTCGCGGTAAGCCGGAAGAGGGGGGCGGGGAAAATTGGGGGCACGCCCTTTTTTCGACAGGAAATTTCCTTTTTAAGCCAAAGGCAGCTCCCTTTCTGATCAGAAGTTTGCTGTATATTTACAAGCGTAAAGTGCTTCCGAGTATGGAGATATCAAATTGCCTATCAGTCTCACAATCTCACAACTTACTGTGGATTAACACAAATTCCAGTTTTAGAAAGGCGTAACTATCAGCAACTCAAAGCTTAAATTCTAAATATCTACATTATCCTGACGACTCAATTAGTTCAATAATTAAATAAACGAGAAGATTTAAAAAAATCGGGTTAATGTTCGTGATAAGTCAATTACGTTTTGCAAAATAAAGATACCAAGTTCTCTACAAAAGTCGAGGCTTGAATACACGCACAACTTTTTCAATGCTGAAAAGTCAATAAATTGATCAAGGGTTGCGTCTCCTATCTTTTGTTAGGAACATTACAAAGAAGTCTAGCTTACATCTAGTGATTTATGAGTGAGGTGCAAATGTTTCAAACTATCTCAGGCGTGGAATGGTGAGTACAATGGGTTGATCTCGATGATCTTCGAATGCAGAGTTCTCAACAGGCCAGCAAAACATTGGGATGATTCTTGGGAGGACTACATATTGCAATTAGCTGGTTTTCAATAGTTTTTATCAACTATGTTGTTACGATACCATGTCAAGATAAATTTCGGCCTGTTATTAAGTTAAATGTACTTTCAAAGTCCGTACATAGATCGGTGTTGCGTTGTTGCCTTGCTGTTTCCAACATTCAGTTCATTTTTGTTGCACAGAATTGACAAGTATTGTTTCAAACAGAGCAAACAAGTGTGGCTGTCTCGTGTTAAATAATCGCCATTGTTATATAAAGATTATGATAATTACTTCGCACTTATATTAATCGTCGTGCTGACAAGCTGCCCTAATAAGTCAATTCTATATTTCTGGATCTGTCGTTAACTATGTATCAAATTTTTGCCATTACAAATTCATGGATTCATGATGTTGCAACAACTCTCAACAGTCAATATCTTTCCTCGAGCAAGCCTTTCAAAAGCAATTTTTGCCTTCTTCTTTTTACAATAAAGAAAACGGATGAGATACGCAATATCCCCACTGTTGAAAGCTGTAATTGTGTGGGTTGCTTAATAAGAGCAGAAATGGGACAAGACCAGCATGTCTTGCGCATCCGAGGTCTGACTGTATCCCCCCCTAGTGTTATTGCTACGATTACTCTGCCATAAAAGATTTTTGAATCTGACTAGGGCTCCCGCCAACATTGAGCCCCAGTCGTCTCGATCATCGATTGGTTAGGATGATATTTTTCAAAAGTGACTGGGGCTCCCGCGTAAAATGTTCTCATCAATTCGAAAGCAGATTGGCTGACACAAAACGATTTCAAATGTGACTGGGGCTCCAACGAAAATCAAGTGAATCACCATGACACACAACAGATCATATGCCAAGGGACTATTGAAACAAACTCATGAAAACATTTTAATTGTATTCTTCTCAACTTTGGCACTCAAAGTTAGCTTTCAGAAGGTTTAGTGCTCGACGAGGTTTGGCAAGGAAACTTGTATCAGACAATGCCAAGACGTTTAAGGTTGCTTCTAAAGAAGTGAGGCGAATACAAGTGTTCAAAGAGGTCAAAAATCATATATTAGATAAGGGCATATCATGGCAATTTAATGTTCCATTAGCAGCATGGCAAGGTGGAACTTGGGAACGCCTTGTTAGATCAGTCAAACGCTGTTTAAGAAAGGTTATCGGACGTGCAACTATAAGATTCGAAGAACTGCACACATTATTAGTTGAAGTAGAAGGTATAATCAATTCTTGCCCTTTAACATACATTTATGATGACGTTAATGGTATTTCTTATCCTTTAACACCAGGAGAATTAATTTCAGGTTATACTACAGCAAGATATCCAAATGGCAAGCATTTCGAGGTGGTAAGTACAAACGAATAACTGACCAGAAGAAGTAAACATCATCGTCAGCTTTTAAGTCATTTTTCCAAAAGGTGCAGAAACGAGTATCTCCTCAGTCTTAGAGAATTTCTCAGTCAGTCAAGAAAGTCAGTTGAGCCAGATATAGTCGTTGGAGACATAGCAGTTGTCAAAAACGTCTTCAGTAAATGTCAGTTCCGGAAATTGGGAAAAATTGAGGAGCTGATAATCGGAACGGAAGGAAGAGTACGCGCAGCTAAGGTTAGAATCCCAGGATCGCAAGTCCTTATGCACAGTCTTAAGCATTTAGCGCCTTTGGAAATACATACTTGCAAAGCGAATTTCTCGCTGCCAGCACGCATAGAACCATCTATCAGTAACAATCCGCAAGTAGATATGGTATCTAATGTATACACTTAAATTGTAAATAGACAACGTCGAAATGCAGCAGTTATTGGTGAACTCAAAAGACGTGAAGGAAAGGAAGACTCCATAACTTTCAGGGCTAGTTTCATGCATGTCGAGTGCATATATTTGCATTATCTAACATTGGTAAGGCAATGCGTATGAAGAGAATGGTATTCCTGCTGACATGGAGTTTACTCTCGTCTATTGTCAACTGCTGAAAGAGTAGAGGACGTACTTCGAAGACACACAATAAAAATGCCTAATATCAAATCATCGAAAATTTGATCAGACCAGAGACTATTGCAAATTAGATACAGTGTGGTTTCATACATCGGTTAAAGGGAAATTTTTGCTTTTTTTACCTTGCAGTGAAGCAAGAAAATACAATAGCAATTGAGAAGCCAGGTAGAAAATAAATGTTAGAAGTTATCTTGCCTTGAAAATTTGCGAGCTAGTAACATGAGTGGAAAGAGGAATGGTGTTGCTAAACAAGTCATGGAAATCAGACCTCACGCATTCTACACATGTTGCTATAGACATTCACTCAATTTAGCTGTGAAAGATACTATGGATTCCGTCTGTGTACTGAAAGACGCCTTAGATATGCCCCATGAAATCACTAAAGTGATCAAAAACTCTCCCATAAAAGAGGCAATCTTCAAAAAGAAACAGTTGGAATATGATGTTGACAATGACTTTCCGAGAATTGGGATTCAAAAGATCTTTTTTGACAAGATGGACGGTTCGAGCTGACGAACTTGATGCTATTCTTCAAAATTAAGAGACAATTAAGCATGCTATGGAAGACTCATACTGGACTCATACTCATACTCATACTTATGCTGGACGAGAAAGACTCAGGTAAGAAAGCACAATTGCTCGGAATTGTGTCATGCGTGGAAAAGATTGATCTTCTCTTTGGTCTTTATCTTAGTACAATATTACTACGACACTCAGAAAAACTCAGTAGACACCTTCAATGTTCACCTTTATCCGCATCAGAAGGACAGGAAATTGCAAAGCGAGTGGTAGCCACACTCAAAGAAATGCAAAGTGATGAGAATTTCGGACTATTCCTGGAAATAGTTTAAAAAGGTGCGAGAGAAAAAGATGTTTGGGATTGTGTTTTGCTTACAAAACGCCGTGCACCAGCGAAGTTCCAGCACTTTTTCAAGGCCTAAACAAATCTTAGTGAACCAACAACAGCAGCTGATTATTACAAACAGTTTTATTTCGAGGTAATCACAAAGATCACCGAGTGCATCACTGAGAGATTTGACCAAGAGGGTTTTAAAGTTAATGGTCATTTGAAGGAAATGATCATTTTTGCAGAAAAAGGACAGCCATTCAAATAAGAGTTTGAAACGGTGACTGAATTGCATAGTTCTGACTTTGATCCATCCTCATTGGAAACACAGTTGAGTTCATTCAAGTTTGAGGAAAGTAGTGACATTACTTTTATGGACATTGTAAAAAAGTTGAAAACTCAACCACCTGGAAACTGTATATTCATGTATATTGCTCTAGTCAAATTTATTCTTGTCGTACCAGCCACAAACGCAGTAAAAAAGCGCTATTTCAGTGCTCTGAGAAGGATCAAAACATTTCTCAGATTAACCATGGTGCAGAATTGATTGAATCCCCAGATGCTTTGAAATGTGCACAAAGAGAAACCTGTTAGACTGAATATCAGTGATATTGCAAATGAGTTCGTGTCCAAAAATGAGTTAAAACTGTCACTGTTTGGAAAATTCAAAGCTATGTGATATGTGTTGGATTTTAGTAATATAAATTTGTAGTAAAAGGTCGGAATAGACCAATGTATTGCTTATTCAAGTAAGAGTTGAGTCAGTTGAACAATCAGTTGAGGTTGTAGTATGCGCGAGTTTCGTTGACATCTCCTCCATGGCTGTACTCCCAAATAATTATTTGCCGGCTATCTTCCTGGTGGTAATTATTCATTTATGCGCCTAACATGCATTAGTGACTTTAAAGTAAGTCACAAAACATGCTTCAACAATGCGTTGTACAGCAGAAAACTGGAACTATGAAAAGCGAGAAACTTTTGCTCTGATTTGTCAGTTGGTACTTGTCCACGAAACGCTACGTTTGACAAAGTACCTTCGTTCTGTTCTTTTCTTCATTCCGCATGACCAGAACTAAGAAATCGTCTCCGAGATTGAGTGGACATAAATGGTGGTGACGAGGGTTGGAAAGTAGCTGAGGATAGACCATCCTTGTCAAAGATTTGGGGACGGTTGGCCTTTCGAGAACAAGGTGAGAGCTGTTGGTTGCTATGAGTAACCAAAAAGAAGAATATTTAGGAGGAGAACAAAAAGGATGAAATATCGGGCTGACGAGGTATTCCCTAAGGTGAAGAGGGTGTAGGTGTGGCAACTCAGTAATGAGAAAGGAGGGGAGGGTAAGGGATTTACCTCTTTTGAAAACTGTTGCTATTAGAAATAGTTATCTGTGTTGGCAGATGTATTGTACACATTTATTTTGTACTGCAGTAGGTACTATTTTCGTTACTATTTGCACAGATGCTCGTGTCTAACACAACAAACATCACATTCAAGTTGCTGATATTTCGGCTACTTTTAATCTTTCTATGCGACAACAGGAATTGTCTCTGTTATTATTTGCACATTTGACACTGTCAACCAAAAGCAGACTGATGTTCCATTCGATATTCAGTTTGCTTATTTAATTCTCTTTATTTTCCTTGTATCTTCTGGGCAAAACTGTGCAAGAATTGTTATTTATTTGGACAAAGGAGGTGAGGTATTGAACAAGGAAACAAGAAGATTGACTAAAGCCTAGCTATAAAATCTATGAAATCATAGAAGAAAAAGCCCAGGAGGCATATCGTAAAGTAGGTTGACCATATTAGCAGGTGGATGAACAGACCTATCCAGGACGAAATGACGTCCAAGAAAAGCGAGCAGTCAATGTCTATGGCAGTCTACGTTCTGATGGAACATGGAACGTATAGATTTAGATAGTTGCGGGATATAACTAAAACATCAAAGAAACTCACGAGAATGAACTTTTCTTTCTTATTTGATCAGATGGCCCAAACGTATCAATGAAATATGTTTTACTCCCTTTCTTATATTTGCTCTAAACAAAAAAGTTAGAGGTAGTTTTTTCAAACCAGTTGTTCCAATTGTTGGCGTTTTTTTCACTATTTGGTGGAAATCGAACGCCGAAGGCAGGGAAGAAAATTGTTTGCATACTTTTCAGTTATTAATTAGACATCTTACGTATGTAATCATTAAGTAATTGTCTACTTGTGCATCATCAGATCCATTGCATTATGCAATGCTTGATCACTTCAACTGCTATACATATACATTGCCATGATTTCACATAAAACAGTATGAATGGATGCAAGTCAGCAAGCTAGCAGTTTTCCATTTGAAACATTTTAAGCAGCATGGTGGAAGACAACTGTTGTGTTCCAACGTTCTTAATGGTATTGACATATATACAATTATAGAGAAGAGATTATGATGCTAATGTCGATGACTTCAAATTTGTATGCCAAAGAAAATATTCTTTATGTCCGCCACAGTAATTTACGAACTATACATTAGGATGCCAGCAACTTCTCAATAGACCATGCGATTGCCTAAGCCACTGGTGACTATAATTGGTTGACTGATAGGCACGTAAGAAAGTTCATGGAGCTGATATAATTAACAAAAAATATATATCCTGGAAGTTGATTACCATTATCGAAAGGGAAGTTCATGATTTTGATTATGATTGCCCTCGTGCATCTAAAAACTTTTAAGATCAAAAAGGAGCCTCTCTCCCGTCACTAACAGTATCTTTGCGAAAAACTAAAGATACAAGCAGGAAATGTCTTGTTGAGTCCCATTGTCGCATTTTCAAATTTAGCCGCCAAACTTTCCTCATCTTCTGCAATCTATTTACTTCATCACTTGTAAATGTAACCGTGCTAAAGACATCCGCTCCCTTCAACCAACCTGTCCTTTTGGGTTTCTCTATCATCAAACTCAAAAGATGTGAAAGTGTGATTTTCACTATGACTGTCTAGTATCCTGAAAAATCAAGCATATTATTGTTGATCGATAGCTCAGGAAAACAATATTTTGGTCAAGGAAAGTTGCTTGGCCATTGAGATCATAACTCTAATTAATTCTGACGCTTATTCAGCAACAGCTTTCGTTTTTTCTCACAAAGTATAGTTTTATTTCAGCCAATTATTTCTTCAATTCAGTCATTTTGGGAACAAGAGGGGGCTATATTTGCGGTTAGTAATAGCTTTCGTCTTCGCAAAATGTTGTAGGCAGTTAAAGACTGTTAAATAAGGAATAATGCAGAACTGTCATTATGGTGTTGCTATTATATACTCACTAAACTTACACGTCATTCAGTTTATTTGTTGTACACAGACATCATGACTAACGGGATATGAACGTACTTGATCCACGTAAATCAAAACCAAACATGTTAAAGTAGTCAAGCTGACTTTATTCCAAAGTTTTGTAGGAAGAAATTATTGGTTAAGGACAAAAAGCTAGTCAATAAGAAATGTATCAATAATCATGGCTCTTTCATCACTCAACGAAATCATGTCATAAACGATTTATAAAATCCTGTTCTGCAGCAAGAACAATTCGAAATAAGCTACAACTATACCAGAGCAAAACACAAGCGAGGAAACCGATGAAAAGTGTGTTAGTAAACTACATCCCATGCCTACGCCTCAAATCAGTTAATACAATACATACACCATTCAGTGTTTTACAATCAAAAACTCTTCGATCAGCATGAAATTGGAAAATTGTGCAAATAATATTAGGTTAATAAGTACCAAACTTTAATTGCAAGTATTTTATAAAAAAACAAACTAATCATAAATTACCACATACATCTGCAAGCAGTAACTACATGACATGCAATTAAGGAAGATGTCAGTATATCTTTACAAGAAAAATAATATAATTACAAATAGATATAAATACATATTCATGTATATATGTATCCAAATAGATATAAAAATCAATCCTCAATCGAATGCTTGTCGAGCACACATTATTTGACAATTACCTTGTACATCGACCTGTGCTCCTTCATGAGGATGATACAATAGTTGCTATTGCAATCCTAAATACTGTAATCCAGATCATTCAGTGCGTGATGGACAGGCTATAAACACAACCTAAGATATTCTAGATCAAGCCAAAATTACCAAAAACAGCACAAACATCCAAACAACACAAATACAATCACGAGAACAAACATACAAACAACACAAATACAATCAGGAGAACAAAAATGTAGTTCAAGATATCATTGGCGGTTAGGTTGACCAAAATACCATAATCATCAGACATCAGATGAGGTCCACCCAAGGCTTACTGACCAGTAACCTATCAACCATTCCTTCAGGTGTGCCTGCTTTAGTGCAATGGCTACTGGATTGCAAAAACGGATCTGTTTCTCATTTACTAGTAAACATGCTACTGCTTTATATTAGTTGATATGACCAGTCCACCTTATCCCCTTCTTTATCTGCAAAACGCACCTGCTTAAGGCGTCCAAAAATAGTAAAATTTAGAAACTAATTTCAATTTCTTAAGCATTAGTAAAAGAATATCTTTAATTACTTTTTCAACAACATCGTGTTTGATCTAGGTGACCTAATGCAGCTGTGCTCAAATAATTATTATTTTGATGTGTTACAGTTTACTATAAAATCCAGCATGTTTAAAAGTCATCTGGAGTTATTGTCAATTTGCATGTAAGATAACTACAAAGCCTACATCGTATATATATCATTGCCAAATGCCACATTGCCTCTATTACATAATTGATGTAAATTCCAACATGCACTATGTCATGTACAAAAGTGTCGCCATAAATTTTCCTGTTACGGTTATGGGCATGTTACAATGAAGCTTACAGATTTATGTGGTGCATGTCATTCCAGATTGACACTTGCAAAACAGAACAATGCTATGAAGGTTTCTCCTTTGACTGTGTCTCCTCATAGCCAGGCGGCATAGCTGCAGTCTGAAATCCAGTTTGAGAAGGCCCTGGGTAGTTTCCAGGGTACATCCCACCAGCAGCTCCTTCAACATGTGGTCTGATTCCAAACTGGGTTGATGTTGGTACATTGCCACCCAAAGGTGGATATTGTGCCCCTCTTGAGCCAACTATTGGCCTCTGGAAAACTAGCATCATAACCATTGTTATAGATGTGAAACTACGATTAACAATTTTGGGTGTTGGTACTGTACAAACAAGTTCCCATCCACAACTGCCCATTTGAGCTAGCACTGGTCCTAAATCCATATTACAAGACACACTGCCAAAGCCAACTTTCACACGAACGTAAAACTCGATCACTGTTCCTTCATACACAGGAGTGTTATCATGCAATTTTGACACTTCTTTTTCAAAGAACCAGATAGTATTTATGTTGTAAATAGGTGTATGATATCTATTTGAGCCTCCCATAAAGTGATCAGGGCTTGCAACAAATATGTCACTAAGCCTCCAACCTTGGTTTAGGTACTGAGCAAGTGTACCTAACCAATCACATACAACATCAACAGTTCCAGCGCCAAATCCAAATTTGTAGTTTAAATGTATTGGAACACCAACAGCTTGGATTGTATAACGGGTTGGTGATGGCTCCTCAGGGACCTCAAAGAAAACATCCAAGCCCATTGCTAAAAGATTGAAAAATAAAGTGGTAAAGGCAAATTACGCACAAATTTAGACATTTCTATGTAAGTGCAAGAAACAAATATGAAATGAGAATACAAAGAGGAAAAAAAGAATTCATGACAAAGGGTAAGTAGTAATGGCAGCAGAACCACCACCACCAGTAATGGCAACACTACCATTAGCAACAGCAGCAGCAGTGGTCAAGGTAGTTCTAGTAGCAGAGGCAGTAGTAGTAATTATAGTAGAAGTGGAATTAGCAGTAGTATTAGTTGGAGAAGTAGTAGCAGCAGCAGTAGTAGTGGTAGTAATAGTAGCTGATGTTGTAGTAGTAGTAGTAGTAGTAGTAGTAG
>JANTCA010001639.1:0-11869 GCA_024741275.1 Chironex yamaguchii | reverse complement strand
TAGTAGTAGTAGTAGTAGTAGTAGTAGTAGTAGTAGTAGTAGTTGTAGTAGTAGTAGTAGTAGTAGTAGTAGTAGTACTAGTTGTAATAGCAGTTGTTGTTGTTGTATTAGTTGTTGTAGTAGTAGTTGTAGTAGTAGTAGTAGTTTTTGGTGTTATTGTTATTGTTGTAGTAGTAGGAGGAGGAGGAGGAGGAGGAGAAGGAGGAGGAGTAGCAGCAGCAGGCAGAGAGCGCAGACCTCCATCAAGCAGCACATTACTCCTCTTAATATTTGATACACGACAAAAAATAGTCTCTACTCAATTTTTTGGGTTTCTAAAGATATGCCTATCTTCGAAATATGTGCTCGGGAAATAAATATCTGATTTCTCAGTTTGCTGTTTGCTATATATATTTACCTCAACTTGTAACCTTGCAGTGATCAAAATTCCAATGATCCCTTATTTTGTCTTCTTTTTGGACGTATTATCAGGAATTTTACCAGGGTTCGGAACAATCTTTGATATCTTGTAAATCTCGATGGGAGCTTATCATTTACTAATACCAATTCCACAGCCCATGTATCGTGGAGTTACGTACGCACGTGATGAAAACAACTCTATCTCTTGATGAAACATACTATCAACAAAAATTCCTGAATCCAGACGGTGATCTGTATCATGCCGCAAATCTAATGACTTGTTCGGAGGTCTAATTTGGTCGTAAAATCAATATTTTATCAATATCCGTTGATATTTTCTACGTTATGGTGATGGAAAGACAGACAGATAGATAGACAGATACTAACAAACGCGAGCAAAAAATTACCACCTTCGCGCAGGTAAATATCCGCAGTTTGGTATGTAAAAGGTTTCAAAATAATCAAGAGTAGAGTATTTGAACGAACAAAAAATACGTCATGCCAGCTACAAGGAACGCAAAGGGCAATTTTGGAAGCTACCAAAATAAGCGGTGGTGGGTTTGAGGTTGATCAAAGGAATAGCCTAGTGAACAAAATACCTAGCTTCATCGTAAGTCAGACAATTATCAATCGTGACGGCGTCCTACGGCAAGTTCTATTACGTTTTCTCCCCCCTAGTGCAGCTATTGTGGTAATGCCCATTCTTAACAAATATATATAGGTCATGTATATGTTCAACGTCTGTTCGTTGATTACTCCATGGTAGAGTGCTCGATACGAGAAAACGTAGAGCATTGAATAAATTGCGAGATTTGGAGACAGATTTGGCGACACATCAAACTGCTTTTTCATCTCTACAGACCTGTATCATGGGTGAACCACTCTCTGATCCCTCGGAATTCTCGCAAATCTCTGAATATTGGACGGAAGACGTCTCAAGGTAGATCTTACTTTTCAAATTAAGGTTATCCGGCATTGACCACTTTTCGTAAGCGAACCTCCGAGGCATCTTGAGCAACACACAATGATCATATTGTTGGAAAATCAAGCTGTCCTAATAAAGAATAGCTTATTTGGTTTATCTCGCTTTTCGTGCAACGATTCTTAAAATCAGAACGCTTCCATATATCCCAAAGGAGAAAGTCGAATACGCGATTCTTATCACTCCACTGGCTTTACAAATTTGTTTCACTTTGGGAAGAATATTGATAACATGCGCTATCATGAACACTGCATCTCATCTCTCAACTTACAAAATGAAGATTTTGCGTAAAGAATATGTTGAATTCCTCTTGTAGTTTACGGTGAAATTAAATTTATAGTGCAACATTCGGAGAAAATACCTGATAAAACGAGAACACAGTGATCTTAACGCGCATAACGAATCCACGCAATAGCCAAACTGAACTGAAAGTACATTTACATGGATTACATGAAGACATTATCAATGAAGTCACGACTTTTAATGAGGTAATAACCGGAATTCTTTTCCTTTGGCAACTAATTTATTGATCTTTTCCTTACACTTGCGTGTTTGCAGTTTAACTCCTGACAAAATTTCCATTGATTTAAACCACGTCGTCATTCTATCGAGGCAAAGTTTTCGCTATGCATACTAATATGTATTTCATGTACACTGTATTTTAGGTTAACGAAATAAACGAACAGTTTACCAACTCGATCGGGAGTACAGACCTAACATGCTGCCTATTTTTCTATGCTATCAAGCAACTCGCTTGAGTAGTGTAGTTTCTTACTTATACGAGTATTAATGGGATCCTTTTTTCTTCTCCATCCTACAAGATAACATACATCTTGAATACAATTGCAACTGATACGCCAATCGACATGTCTCTCTCTTTGAGGATAATGAGCCTGGTCTTAGCGTTCCTTCCGCGAGCCAATTTTTCGGGGTCGGGGTGAGCACTCACCTGGTCGGGGTTGGTGTAAATGTAACCAATGCATAAGCACGAGTTCCTGCATGGTCATCAACCCTATGAGGTCATCATTTAAGATCAATCCTTTGAAACTGTCGTTTCGGGATTTCAATTCCGAATCAGACTCCCCGACCGATCCCCGTCAATACTTGCGTCGGGGTCGAGATCGTGGTCTCGGCCCGACTGAACGCTATGAGGCCGTTACATGTATTGATAAATTAACATCTTGCTGCACATGCTTGATTGGAAACCAGGGTACGACACTAGATATGTGATTAATAACGGTTGTTTATTTTAACCTTGCAAATTGTCACATTAGGACACAAACGCAAAATTCGTTCACTACATAAAACAAAACATTTAAAAGAATACCTTCAACTTGACTTCCTTTGTCGTGGTCAATGATGGATGCCCATCGTCCTTTGCGATGATTGTCAATGCATAAATATTCTGGCTCTCATAATTAAACGACTTTTGTGCTATCAAACTGTTTCCTTGCAGCTCAAAATACTTGGCGTCCGGAGTCACAGCAAGTGAAATGTTTACTTTATCGAGTATAGTGACCTGTCAACACAACAAATTATGAAAGTTAAACGGTATTGTTTAATTAATTGTCAACAACAAAAACAAGAAATAACCGGAAAAATAAACAATGATATTTTTTGTCTATCGAGGTCAGGTCGAGTGACCTTCAGTTTACGCCTTTTAGAAATTGACAAGCAATGAACAATTATCTCTGAGCAGAGTTGCTACATTAGCATAAAATACGTCAAATTTGATATTTTTGGCATATTTTTAAGGTGCTTTGCATATTTAATTTCTGTTTGGCATATTTATTGAATTTGGCATATTTTTGGCTTATTTTGCCAGAATTGTGAAGAACTTATTTTCCTTTCCTTAAAATTTTCTGTGATAAAGAATCTCACAAGTTACGTCTGAAAAACACAGGAAATACTATTCACACACATTTTCTACAAGATAAACATTTAATAAACTAGACAGATATTACCCAATGAAATGCTTTTCGGTTTTGCCACTATGTTGTGATCTAAAGACAACTACGCAAACATTTCCTAGTGTCTTTTAAAAAGAAATCCAATATGTTACTGTTTACTTCCACTGTAATAAACCAACCTCTTCCGCTCAAACAGCCGTGTTTTTAGAACTACAATTTGCAGCAATATCTTTATCATCGTGTTAATTAGCACACAAATCGACTATTAGAAACCGAATCTCTGGGTATCGAATTAGAGTGCATATAGTAACAAAGCAATGAGTTTCAGTAAACTAAAGCAGAGAAAATGGAAAGGTCAATATGAGGACAGCAGAAAATTCAAGCCTGAATGGCAAAAGAAATTCCCAGGGGTGAAGCAAGCTCTTGTCGGATCGGACGTGGTCTACTGCACTCTTCGTTGGCAACACGAAGAGAGCAACTTGAAGAAAGCGGAAGGCATATAATAGCCAGAAGGTCTATCTATATTCAGCAGCAAAAAGATCTTTCCTAAGCAGCCAAAATATAGCAATGCTACAAAAAAATGGAAATCGAATTTGATGTTGCAATTGCCTGCCACAGTGCTATTTTGTCGACTGATCATCTTGGAGAAATGATGGTCTGCCATGGAACTTGCTCTAAGCAGGAAAAGATGAAACTACACAAAACAAAATGCACCAGCCTGAGAAAGAATGTAATATCTCATCTTGGTTTCATGCTGAAAGCAATCTCAAACTGGTTTCTTGCGACTTGAAGACCACAGTGAACTATACAACATCATCAATGATGCTGAAGAGTGATGCACAAAGCAATACCTTGCTGACACCGCACCTTATGGCAATATAAGACGGATGGGATTTGACAATGGCACAGAGTTTACTTGCGAAAACTTCACATTCCTACTAAGGAAGAATTGCATCAATCAAGAGCTGTCTGTAACATATTCTCCACACCAGAATGGTACTGCTGAGAGGTAATAGAGATTGCTTTTCGAGATGGGACGACGTCTTCTTATTCAAGGCAAGTTACCAAAATATTTATGTTCTTATGCCTTGATAGCCTCAGCATACATTAAGAACAGATGTTTCAATACGAAGTTGCAGAAAACTCCCTACGAGGCAATAACACGCAATAAAACGAATCTGAAGAACATGCATGTTTTCGAAGTGCACGTTTCGCTCTGGTACCCAACCCAAAGAAGTTGGATGCAAGAAGCACTGAACGAGTCTTTGTGGGCTATGATCGAAACAGCCTAGCTTATTTAGTGTATTTTCCTGGCAAGGATGACATAAACAAAAGTCAGATGTGCGAGGTTCATGAAACCAAGTGACAATAATGAACCCATATAAAACTACGTAGAAGACACCACTCCTCCAGAGACAGTGAGCGAAAGTCAAGTGGAACAAGACGTAGCTGAGAGTGAGGAGAAATCACGGTATCCAAGGCAAGAGCATC
Organism: Chironex yamaguchii; assembly: GCA_024741275.1. Classification (NCBI taxonomy): domain Eukaryota; kingdom Metazoa; phylum Cnidaria; class Cubozoa; order Chirodropida; family Chirodropidae; genus Chironex; species Chironex yamaguchii. Next base: position 7,087 of record JANTCA010001639.1, on the reverse strand, counting down.
AAGCCCCTAAATACCTTGAAGGTTATGTCACCAGTGTTAACGAAGAAAGCTCGGGAGGTCACAGTGTGATGTATAACGTGGATCGTATTTACAGATTGGCAGATAAACCAAACACCTACCAGGATGCAATCTTGATGAAATTAGTGCTGTCAGGGAAAATGAGACCTTGCAGCTTACATCGTTACCCTACGGTCGAAATGCAGGGGGGATGGGTTTATGCTGTTAAACTAGCACTAAATGGTGAAGAAAAGCATAAATCTTGTTTTGTAGCTAAAGGTTACCCTCAAGTTAAAGATGTTGATTACCAAGAAACGTTTGCAGCAACAACGTATGTTACTTCAATTCGAATGTTAATGCAGATAGCTGTACAGAAAAACCTAGTTGTTAGCCAAATAGATGTGAAAACTGCCTACATTAATGCTCCCATAGGTTGCGAAATCTATCTTGAACAGCCAGAGGGCTATGTGGTAGAAAGTGAAAATGGTGAAAAGCTTGTATGAAAACTGAGAAAGTCTCTCTACTGTTTGAATCAATGTGGGCGTAACTGGAACAATATGTTACACGAGCATTTAGCAGTTGAGAATTTTACTCCGTCAATAGCAGATCGGTGTGTTTACAGCAGTTACAAAAAGTGCCTAAGTAGTTGTGATTATCTGGGTTGATGATATTGTCATTGCTGCACGTAATGTTGAGGAGTTGAGCAAAGTTAAAAGTGCTTTGTGTGCCGAGTTCCGAATTGAGGGAACTTGTCATGGTTTTTAGGGATTGAATTCAAGTGTTATCCTGACCGTATAACAATGAGTCAGACACTGTACGTCAAGAAATGTTACACAAGTTCAAACTTGCAGATTGTAAACAAAAATGTGTTCCTTGTAAACTTAATGAGAACAAAATCAGGGAACAAGATTCTACTGAACTGGCTGGTACCAAACTGTACAGAAACATAGTTGGTAGTGTAATATATGTGATAACATGTACTAGGCCGAACTATCTTTTGTAGTAACATTGTTATCACAACATATGAGCAAGACAACAAAAACATACTTAAACATGGCTAAACAAGTGCTGAAGTATTTGAGGAGCACTTCATGTTATACGTTAAGCTTTCAAAAATGTGATGTGGATGTACAAACACTTTTGTGCTTGGAAGGCTATTGTGATTCTGACTGTACAAGCATGGTACTTTAATCTCCTGCAAAAGTAGGAAAGAACCGTGTGTAGCTTTGTCTTCATATGAAGCTGAATATGTTGCATTAACCACTGCTGTACAAGAAGAGAAATTTCTCATGCAGTTGTATGTTGACATGTCAGGATCTAGTGAGGATGTCAGTGTTGTGATGCATGTAGACAACCAAGTAGCTATAGCCTTAGCTAACAACCCAGTTCACCACCAGAGGACTAAACATATAGACATTAAATATCACTATATTAGGTCCGAAGTTGCCAAGGGTTTACATAAGTTAGAGTACATTGAGTCTCAAAATAACATTGCTGATGTGTTTACTAAGCATGTGTCAGGCAGAAAACTTAGACATTTTGCAAATGCTATAAATATGTCAGATTAAGTAATTATTAGCTTAGCTAATATAATTTTAAGTGGGGGTGTAAAATATAGCCTACCCAAAGAACTGTTACTATACTCTGAAAGTTGTAAAGTTATATTGTTACAATAGTTCGTTCTACGTCATCACGTTCGATCACGTTAAGTTAATTAGCTTGCGTCGCTTTTTGGTGTGAGTGTATTCAAAATAAAGACTTATAGTTATACTTATGTCCTATTCGTAATAAGATGAACTGCTGTATCAAATCCGCCCCTATGAATAACCTGACCTCAACAGTGTTCAAGTTCTTTTTAACATACTAATAAACTGGGAAGAGTTGAAAGTATACCTTTCAATAGCAGAGCTAGAAGGAACCACTGATCCTATTACCCATCTATATGTACCTTTCTTGACGCTGGTTGTTAGCGAGTTAGGCGAAGTCAAAGCCTATTTTCAGGCAACCAACCTTGAAGCACAAAGTACGATACAGCTCTTAAAATCACTCTTTGACAGCTTCAAGGGTCATATCCGAGACAGATGCGCATAATGAGAGTTTGTTAATAATAGTTTATTAAGACCAAATCGGCAAACAAGCCAGCATAGTCAATCGGGCTTCTATAATAAGACTCTTAGTCAAAATGACTTTTGAGAGAAATGGCGGTGCAAAGGTTTCAGTCAGTGTGTGACTGGAGGAAATCGATTTACAACAGTTACCTTGTTATCAGGATCTGTTACATGTACTTTTGAGACAACCATATTTACGGCATTGTTTTCAGACACTGTGTCTGGAACCAACATGGGTGGAGCAGGAGCTTCATTGACATTCAAAACTTGAACTGTCAAGTTTTTCTCGATACTAAATGGGTTTACAAGTTCCTCTGTACAAAGGACCTAAAACGAAATGAATAATATATAGCAATGTGTCAACATACCAATCACTAGCTGTATGCACAATTTGATTATACATGATGTCATGACATGCGTGAGTCAGGGTGTTTGTTCGCCTTCCTATCTGTGAAGCTCTCTCAACCACGCCTTAAACCTATGATGTACGTACTGGAACATTTGTATATGAGATGTGAGCATGCAAACATGAATGAGCTTGTTTTAGCTTTTAGCATGTTTTTAGCGCAACGGCGCATATTTTCACGCCGATTGTTGTCTTTTGGTCCTTGTTTTATGTTGCATATTTCCCTCTGCTTTCCTTTGTGCAATCATTTGTCCATTTTCTTCTTGTTAGTCAATTTTCACTCCTACCATACACTATTACTTCAGCATTGTTGCCTGTTACCGTATTTAGTGAATCTATTTAATCAATGTTAGACGAAAAAATTCTACCAATGACTTTATTACTTAGAATAACTTTAAATATTCTCGTTTGAGAACTTAAATAAATTTAGAATATGGCAAAATTCATCAACTGTTTTAGTTTTAGTTCAAGTCGACGAATTGCCCGAAGGAACGTAAGCAAGTTGGATTAAACAAACTAAAAAATGCAGGAGTTTATATTTACCGTCAGAACTTGTAAATTTGACTTTTCATAGTCCAGACTACCAATAACGACCAACATTGTCTTTCGATAGACCTACCATAAGATGAAAATTAATGATATAATTATCAAAAATAGAATAAGAAACAAAAACTTTAACTTTCTCATAAAAAATATAAAGACAAAGATAGTGAAATGCAGATGCAATACTTCCTACCATCATAAGCATTATTGCATTATACAATCTTAAAATTAAGAAATATTAAGAAACGCTACAATGCACTAAGCCCTCATTTTATACGAAGGAATTCTTGTATGTCCCAAATTACCGCAAAATGATCATGTAAGACCCATTTGACGTCAGAATTAGATTGTAGGAATAAGAATTTAAAGATCAAGATGTAAAGTTGGAATGGTGATCACAGATTATTGGTAACTGATCGGGGACTCAACCAGATCGTGAGTTGTACCATCCCTTGGGATGACTGTCGTAGGGATTATCATATTTGTGCAACCCTGTGTAAAACTGAAAACTTTTGTCAACTATCATGACCATGCTAAAACACTTCGTAAGCATATCGAAATTTCAAATGCCTATGCAAGTCAACTTACTTTGCAACACAAAATGTTATGTTTCTATACAAATTTTACCCATAATGTTGTAATTTATAAGTACTTTAAATTTCTTGTATTACATAAATATACTTCGTCTTTCGCTGTAAATTCACAAGATCTAGACTCAGTAGATCAGAGTGTAAGTCAACAAGTACAGTCCTCTATTTAGATGGTCGAGCAATAGGCGTGCGTTTCACGAAAACCCCGCTGTATTGTAGTTCTAATGACGTGATAACATTTGAGTTCGATGAACCAATTTTCCTCATAATACAGTATCCATCATTTTCTATACTCTTATCCATTATCATGTCCGTTTCAACAGCACACAATTTTTGGTTCGTTTCCAAGACATGATGTCGTGGCATGTCATCTTAAATGCTTTGGTATCTCTTTTCTTTGCAATATGGAATGCACGAAGTTTGATTCAGTCAGAAGCAGTGGAGTGTCTGAAGAGTGAGATGAGTCGGCAAAAAGTTAACATTACGGGCATCACGGAAACAAGGTTGAAAGACAATGGTGACATCTGGAGTGATGACTACAGAATTGTATCCTCTGGTAGTCAAGAGAGGCAGAGAGGTGTGGCTGTCTTGCTAGATCAAAGAACAGCACAGTGTGTGAAGAGAGTGGAATGTGTCAGCGATCGTCTGATGATGATACATTGCAGCGAAGACAAGGTTAACCTGATGGTGATTTTTGTATACATACCTACATCAGACAATGATGATGAGGAAATAGAAGAGAGAAATGATCTACGACCAGATAACGCAACTGACTGGTACTGGGAAAGGAAATGAATATCTTGTAGCTCTAGGAAACTGAAACACTGTGGTTGGACAAGGCAGGGATGGCATCAGCGCTGGAGAGTATAGACTTGGTATTAGGAACAACAGAGGTACAATGTTGGTGGAGTTTTGCAAAAGAAAAAGCTGACGGTGGTTAATACTTGGTTTTAACATCCTGAAAGGAGAAGATACATATGAAAAGCACCTAGTGATATTAGAAAGTATCAACTGGACTATATTATTGTATGAGAGATATGCAAACAGCGTGTTTAACGCCCACTCTTTTCATGGTGCAGATATAAATAGTGATCACAACCTCACAACCTCGTAAGCATGTAGATCTACCTAAAACTGGAAAAAAAACCAAGCAGCAAGGTGGAACAGAGAAGCGCTACAAGAACAAGAGATAAGAGAAAAATTCGGCTTAGAAGAGGGAGAGAAGATAGCATCAAGACCAAATGCAGAAATTGCTCTGCGTGTCTTCCACCTCTGTTCCAACTGCTGAACGAAAATGGAATGGAATAATTAAAGCAATAACTGAAACTGAACAGCAAGACATTGGCAGCGAACCTTGCAGACCAGCCAAGAAAACTCGGGTCACCAACAGCATGATATAGACAATGGAAGATTGCAGAAAATAGAAATGCATAAACACTGAGGCTGTTCAAAAGGAGTACAAGCACCTAAACAATGTTCTCCGCAAAGAAACTAACCAGACATTGGTTGAAACAACAGTGTCAAGAGATTGAGGACGTAGCCCGAAGAGGAAAGATAGATGCCATGTACAACAAAGGGAAGCAGCTGTCAGAAGCCAAACATGCTAGCCAAGGTCCACAGGCTCTGGAAGATAAGCAGGGAAACCTGTTCTTGGAAGATGAAGGTAAGATGGAAACAGTACATAGAAGATCTGTATCGCAAGGAAGAAAGGCCAGAAAGACTATCACTGGGAGACGAACAGCAAGTAGATGCAGATGAACTTGGACCAGAGCTACTAGAAAGCGAAGTGATTGCAGCGATATAGTCACTACGACGAAAGAAAGCAGAGGGATAATATCGTATACCAGCTGAGTTTATAAAGCACTTGATGCTGAAGCAAGGAAACAGTTTTTTGCCCTGTGTATGCAAATCTACAGGGACGGCACATGGCCAGAGAACTTTTGCACAATTGTGATACCATTAGAGAAAAATAAGAATGCCATACGCTGTGAGGCCCACTGCACCATCAGCTTGATTTCTTATGTGTCCAAAGTGCTTCTCAAAGTCCTAGCCACTCGACTGGAGAAGAGGGCAAATGAATGGATTGGAAAGACCAGTTTGAATTCAAAAGAAGCTGTGGAACCAGAGAAGCCATTGTCTAGTGTGAAAGCATCATCGAATTTCAGCAGGAAGTGTACGTGTGTTTTGTCAACTTTGAAAAAGCTTTCGGGTCAATTGGTCAAAACTGATGGAACTGCTGCAGACGATTGGCATAGACTGGAGATACAGAAGGTTGATAGCAGGGCTGTACGTGAAGCAAGTACTTAGGCAGCATCATATCGGATGATGGCTACTGTGAAAAGGAAATCAAGGCAAGAGTGGCAATGGCAAAAACAGCTTTTGAGAAGCAGAAGAAGCTGTTCATAAGCGGCCTTGACTTGCATTTAAGGAAAAGGATGTTGTGTTGCTTTGTCTTGAATGTTCTGCTGTATGGACTAGAGACCTGGACTATGAGGAAGGCTGCCAGGAAAAGAACTGGTGCCTTACACATGTGGATTTGGAGAAGAATGGGAAAGATAAAGTGGTCAGATTGAGTCACCAATGAGGCTGTGCTGTTAAGGGTTGGTGAAGTTAAACTGCAAATAGCTGAGACAATCCACACGAGAAAAAAGAGCAGGGTAGGTCATGCTTTGAGACATGACAGCTTGTTAAAGGATGTCCTCGACGGACAGTTTGAAGGCAAAAGACCAAGACGAAGAAAGACAATCATGATGATCAATGACATACAAGGTGGGAGGAGTTATGAAGAGATGAAGAGAGAGGCAGAGGTGCGGTAAGTTTGGAGGAGATAACATGTGGGACCTGCCTAAGAGCCAGAACATCTTATCCAATACAATCTCTCTTCTAATGATGTCATTTACTTTCTAGCTATCCCAAGGTGGAATTTGTTTGTGAATCAGGAGTTTTTAGAACTTTAGCGAAAATTTATTTTAGCAAATCGGCCACTTGAAATTTTTCCATGAGGATTTACTTTCTCGGGTCAAAAATAGCAAAATCATTGAAAAATGTCTCAAAATTGCAGGCCTTTCTTCCCGGCCGAAACTAATGAGCCATGTACTAGGAACAGGAGCCCAGAATATTTATCCTCTTATATTTATTACATCAATGTTTTTGTATCAACTTCGGACAGAAACACCTCATTATAAATTGAAAGATCTTCCTCGTCAAAAGTGCCAAAAATATTTCTTGGACACTCTCCTCACTCTATCACTTTCACACTCACTTCCATGTTTGCTTACATATTTTGATGCTCCAGATTGAACACACGATTTAAAGGTCTGCATCTCAGCATTTCCTCCCAATATGGGATTAATATCCTCACATGGGTTAAAGTGGACCTACACCTTTTTCGCTTTTAACTTGTTTGGGTAAATTGGGGTCGTAGAAATCAATTGTCAATGTTA